>CASHTC010001308.1:20000-32500 GCA_949357725.1 Hyperoplus immaculatus
GGTCGTGCGGATGCAGCACCTGCAGCCTGCACACCTCACACAGGTCTCCATGGAGATAGGTGCAGCTGTCTCCATAGAAACAGTGACCGGCGGCCGCGTAGGGACACAGCTGGTACGGCCCCACAGGGGGCGGGGCTACATATACACACACACACACACACACACACACACACACACACACAGTGTAATTGATCAGTAATAAGACAGACAGACAGACAGGGGGCGGAGCTAAGAGAGGGTGATGTCATGTAAAGTCACTTCAGGTGCGCACTGGATTGTGGGTCAGAATCGGCCAAATAGGATGCTGCTTTCAACACTAAAAATCTCGGACGGATCTAGTAGACATCCGGGTACTTCTAACCATCCTAAATCTGGCCACAAGAATCAGGATATCCTGAATCTGTTTCCTCCCAAACTAAACAGATCGTATGGAGACTGGAACACTGGAGTATAAACCAACCTTGGTCCTGAGCAGGCGCCTCCAGCCCGGAGCGAATGGCGGCCACATAGGAAGGAGGAGGAGCTCCGTCAGAGGGGGAAGGATTAGGGCGAAACACTCCGTCAGAGGGGGAAGGGTTAGGGCGAAACACTCCATCTTGGGGGGAAGGGTTAGGGCGAAACACTCCATCTTGGGGGGAAGGGTTAGGGCGAAACACTCCCTCTTGGGGGGAAGGGTTAGGGCGAAACACCGCGTCTGGGTTCGGCCTGTAGACACCTTCAAAGACACAGTCAAAGAGTTTTATTGTCAGACATGATAGACCCTAACCCTAACTACATCAGAATCAACATGGCGTTTATCTCTGACCCACGGTGCAATAGGAACACACACACACACACACACACACACACTAGGGCCTGACCGATATATCGGCGATTTAATCGGCAGATTATAGCACATCTCCGAAAATCGGCAAACGGCAAAATGGCCGCCGATTTTTGCCGATTTTTAGAATTTTTTTAATTCCAGCAATCATGTTGAGTGAGATGCATTGCTGCCCCGGAGGTAGCCTTGCAGCCTTGCAGCCTTATAGCCTTATAGCCTTACAGCCTTACAGCCTTATAGCCTTACAGCCTTACAGCCTTATAGCCTTACAGCCTTATAGCATATTAACAGCAGCAGGTGTGTTGTAATACATTAGATTAATTCACACTTGACAGATCCCCCTGACACCAATAGCAGAGTCATTGGTCATCTCTTGACTGTTAATAGTAGTTGATATTACTATAGTTAGTAGGGGAGAGTGGGGTGAGTTGTGCCACTTTTTACTCAAAGTGACTTTAAAGTAAGGCCTTGACAGTTATGTCTCCAACTCTCATATGTACATATATTTCAGAATGTTGTGCATCCCTGGCAATAAAAACTTTGGATCTAGAATAAACTGTAGAAGAAATATAGCTTTCGGAAAAAAAGTTGTCTTACTGCACAACTTGCCCCCGGTGTGGTGTAAGTTGTGCGGTTGGAGAGAATACCATGGGGTGAATTGTGCCATTGATATATATCTCATAAACTGTAATGCAAGACAAATCCATTAGACAATCACTTATTTAAGGTTTATTTAAAGTAAATATTTTACAAAGATTGAAGGACAATTTTCTTAAACAAGGCCTAGCAGAGCTAATGGTTTTACCTGCAAAGCTCACAATGACAAAGTCACCATCATCATCTTTCTGGCCATCTGAACTCTCATCAGTGGTGTCGTTAAGTGGAATGGAGATGTCAGTCTCTTCTGAGCTACTGTAGACAATAACTTTCTTTTGGTGACCAGCGTATACAGCCATGCCACTGGCACAACTCTCAGAAATGTACTTCGCACTAGTTGCTCCGTGCTTGTGGAACCAACTGCCACCTCACAAATGTGATTCCCTCTACATTTCTGCCTTTAAATCAAGGCTCAAAACCCATCTGTACACCCTGGTGTTTCCTCCCCATTAACTATCTTACCTCTGCACTACTTTCTGTGTTTATGTGGATGTATGGGCTTTACGTCTTTTATTTTGGTTATTGTTATTTTACCTTCATTGTTTACCTACTGAATGCACTATGTACAGCACTTTGGACAGTGCAAGCTGTCATAAATGTGCTTTTATAAATACATTTTACTTACTTACTTATAACTCACCTAGGCCCTTTGATACAAATCACCCCAACCCCAGAATGTTGGTTAATAAGCATGATGCAGCAGTTTAGGGCTGACATCGTGCTAACTGTATAGACTCAAAGTGTAGCATACTAAAGCACTAAAACATGTGTCAAATGTTTTCAAACTTGTCTATAAATGTTCAGACACAATAATCAAAAAACCTTGATCATGGAAATTTTACTTTGAAAGGCAAAACACAGTTTTTTGAGCTTAAATGTGCTTATATCTTATTCCTTGTGTCTCCCTTCTTTACAGGATGAGTCAAATGGATGGCTCTTCTTAAATATGTGGTCACATTTCCAATTTCTTCCACAGTTTTCTAGAAACAAGAGGTGGCACAACTTCCCCACTGGCACAACTTAGACCCCTCTCCCCTATAGTGCTTTATTGGAGGTCATTCAAAGACACTGTACATCAAACATATAGAAGATCATACTTATAGAAAAAGAAAAAATACAGACAAATTAAAGATAAGGTTTGGAGTGGAGTCCGGTGTCATTATGCTTTCTGAAAGAGGTGAGTTTTGAGTTGACTTTTGAATGAGTTTATCTAGTCTGAGATGCTGATGTTTGGGGGAAGCGAGTTCCAGAGGGTTGGGTGCAGTTACATAAAATGCTTAATGTCTGAGTTTAAAAATGCATCATGTCACTTTAGACATATTTGTAACACTTTTAGATAATGCATATCTCAATAAATAAAAAGTTCCTGTAACCCTATCGACAGTAACAAGTATTTAGATTTAAGGTTCAAACAAGTTAATTGTTTCAATATATATTTATGGGATTTTTGTTTTTAAATAATCGGCCGATTTAAACGTTAACGTATTTTTTCTCAGAAAATAATTGGCATCGGTACCCAACAATCCATATTGGTCGGGCCCTAACACACACACACACACACACACACACACACACACACACACACACACACACACACACACACACACACACACACACACACACAGCAATAGGAACTATTAAAATATATATAGTGTAGTATAGGATAAATATAAACAATATTTACATTAGATAAACTCTAAATACTAAGTAGAGCAAGGACAGTGTATAACCAACCTTCTGCTGAGTGAGGGTTAGGCCGATAGGAGCCGTCAGGAGGGTTAGGACGATAGGAGCTGTCTGGAGGGTTAGGACGATAGGAGCCGTCAGGAGGGTTGGGGCGATAGGAGCCGTCAGGAGGGTTAGGACGATAGGAGCCGTCAGGAGGGTTAGGCCGATAGGAGCCGTCAGGAGGGTTAGGGCTCGGCCGGTACACTCCTGCAGAGGAAAAGTCAATGTCAGCTTTATTTGGAAATCTCAAAATATGTGGCACGCACGCACGCACGCACGCACGCACGCACGCACGCACGCACGCTGGGTCAACTCTACACTCTACCGCCCCACAATGCACTGGGTCAACTCAACCGCCCCACAATGCACTGGGTCAACTCTACACTCTACCGCCCCACAATGCACTGGGTCAACTCAACCGCCCCACAATGCACTGGGTCAACTCTACACTCTACCGCGCCACAATGCACTGGGTCAACTCAACCGCCCCACAATGCACTGGGTCAACTCTACCCGCACAGGAAAATTAAATATTTTCGAGCAAGTTGCTAGGCAACGACATTGTTTGGGGTCCGCGATCTGACAGCTGTACGTGCAGTCATTCATAAACTCTTACAATAGATAAGAGATGAAGATAAATACCTAACAACATTAGAGTCACTAAGTGAAATGAGTGAAGTGAGTCTGATAGTGGAGAGAGATCAGGCTACACGTGAAGCGTTGTGTGAAGGTTAGGCCGGTACCCACCATCGGTAAGGTGAGGGTTCAGGTTAGGCCTGTACCCACCATCGGTAAGGTGAGGGTTCAGGTTAGGCCTGTACCCACCATCGGTAAGGTGAGGGTTCAGGTTAGGGTTAGGCCGGTACCCACCATCGGTAAGGTGAGGGTTCAGGTTAGGGTTAGGCCTGTACCCACCATCGGTAAGGTGAGGGTTCAGGTTAGGGTTAGGCCGGTACCCACCATCGGTAAGGTGAGGGTTCAGGTTAGGCCTGTACCCACCATCGGTAAGGTGAGGGTTCAGGTTAGGGTTAGGCCGGTACCCACCATCGGTAAGGTGAGGGTTAAGGTTAGGCCTGTACCCACCATCGGTAAGGTTAGGGTTAAGGCACCATTTTCTTTGGAACAATATAAAACAGTAAATATAAAATAGAATAGAAAGCAAAAAGTAGATAATCCTCTAACCTTCTGCTGGGTGAGGGTTAGGCCGGTACCCGCCATCGTTCAGGTTGGGGTTCAGGTTGGGGTTCAGGTTGGGGTTCAGGGTAGGGTTTGGGCGATAGGAGCCGTCTGCAGGGTTGGGGTTCGGCCTGTAGCTGTCTGTCTGGGGCCGAAACACTGCCTCTGTCTGGGGTCTGTAACCACCATCAGCTGGGGGGCGGTACACACCATCTCCTAGCACTGAGGGGGGGGAGAGGGAGGGAGAGAGAGGGGGGAGGGAGAGAGGGGAGGGAGGGAGGGAGAGAGAGGGAGAGGGAGGGAGAGAGAGGGAGAGGGAGGGAGAGAGAGGGGGGAGGGAGAGAGGGGAGGGAGAGAGGGAGGGGAGAGAGAGAGAGAGAGAGAGGGAGATTTTTTGAGATTAAACAAAAATACTTATTTCGCATTTGTTATCTTACATGAACATTAAAAAATAAAGTTCATTTGTGCTCATCTCTTCATTTAAAAATAAATTATCTTTTAAAAAGGTGCAAACAGGGGGGGGCGCCCTTAGCTCAGTTGGTAAGGCGTCCCCCTCCCGGGCCGGGCCCAGCAGCGGACCCGGATTCGATTCCCACCCGCGGTCGTTCTCTGCATGTCACTCCCCTCTCTGCCCCATTTCACCTCTGTCTCTCTGCACTATCAAAATAAAGCATAAAAATGTCCCAAAAAATATCTAAAAAAAAAAAAAAAAAAAAAAAAAAAAAGGGGAAACAGCAAGTCATCGTGAACAGGCAGGGAGGCAATAGAGAGAGAGATAGAGAGAGAGAGGGAGGGAGAGAATGGTTTGTGTTCAAAAGAATCAAATCAAGAAACCAGACCCTCCCTCCCAATGTCCTAAACCCTAGAAACGCCCTGTTAGGAGTGATGATCAATATAGATGTTAACACTAGAGTACACACGCCCCTTTGTGAAGACATATTATCAGTGAGGGGGCGCTGGTTGGTTTGGGTCGTCCAGGCCTTCAGTAGCCTATGGATGGGGCTAGGGGTTAATTAATTGGCTCCTTGATCTTGCCTCTTGCTTTTATATCCGTCTCATCCCCGTTAGTTTTAATACAGAGGCTCCGTCCATGTGACGTCACTTCCGGTGCGCACTGGATTGTGGGTCAGAATCGCCCAAATAGGATGCAGTTTTCAACACTAACAATCTTGGCCGGATGAAGTAGGACATCCGGGTACTTCTAACCATCCTAAATCTGGCCACAAGAATCAGGACATCCTAAATCTTCTCTCTAGCGTACTAAACAGTAGATAGTATGGGGACTGGAACACAGGGTGAATGTAAACAGACATTTCCAACATGGCGGCCAGTCACCTCTCTCTCTCAGGACCATCGGCTTCCTGGCTCCGCCCACAAGGCCCGGATCATCAGGTCTGGAGGACGCTTTGATGTGGTCATACCTAAACACACACACACACACACACACACACACACGGCCGTGTGGATCAGCAAAATGGCTTTTTGTCAAAATCACAGTTTCAGTACAGACAGGTAGTGGATCATGAGGAGATATTCACTCAGTACAGACAGGTAGTGGATCATGAGGAGATATTCACACAGTACAGACAGGTAGTGGATCATGAGGAGATATTCACACAGTACAGACAGGTAGTGGATCATGAGGAGATATTCACTCAGTACAGACAGGTAGTGGATCATGAGGAGATATTCACTCAGTACAGACAGGTAGTGGATCATGAGGAGATATTCACTGACTTTGTCAACAAGCGATCTCCAGAATCACTCCCTTGTTCCAAATCACATGCTTTCCCCTTTTACTATATACTACAAACTAAATCATGCTGGTTTCCATACTTCAAAATGCAATTGGATCTATTAGGTCAGTGGTTCTGAATTATTTTCTGTTATGCCCCCCCTGGGGGACAGAAATGTTTTCGCGCCCCCGCCCTCCCCTAAATTGAAATACTATTGAGAACCTGCTAATATTTATTTATTTATCTGTACAAAACCACTGTGTGAGTTTCTGGCACGAGCATTCTGCATACGATCACATTATTATCAGATTAGATAACACAAATTAGCTGAGATAACTTCTGCAGCAAAACAATTCAAAGTTCAGTTTATTAGCTCAATTTGTAACATTTAAACAAGACTGCTCAGTCTGTGTGAATCTCAGGACAGAGAAACAAGAGCAAATGATTCACTGAGGTTTGCATTTCATTCAAAACATGTTTAAACTGTAAACATAGTTAAGGTGTTTTTTATTATTATAGGCCAATAGGCCTTCTGTGATGCGATAACCAATAATTCATTAATGTTATTATTAGTCTGCTTGCTTGATTTCTTTTTAAATAGCCGACAGAGACACTTGGAGACACATGTGGACATTTATTTTCTGCAAATCGCGGCCTTTCGCGCGGATATGACTATACCCAAGCACACATCGTGGATATGACCAAACACAAGCACACATCGTGGATATGACCATACACAAGCACACATCGTGGATATGACCAAACACAAGCACACATCGTGGATATGACCATACACAAGCACACATCGTGGATATGACCATACCCAAGAACTAGGGATGGCCATTTAGAATTTTTTCTTTAAACGATTAACCACAAGAATTAACGGTTATTAACCGGTTAACCGTTAAGATTTAATGTAGCGTATTTATAGTGAAATACATGAAGCATTACAGCAGGGCTCCAGACCTTCTTTTGTTCCAAGGACCGGCATATTAATTTAACATACATTTTGACATTCACACGGCACCTTTGTCTATTGTGAGAAGAGGTCTAGTATGCGAACGTAGGAGCAGAAAGTGAAATAAGTGACTGAAAAGGGACATTTACACACACAGGCTTAGGGGATGGGTAGCCTACCGAAACCCGGTGCTAAGTTTTGAAACATTTTGAAAGACCGTAATATTGATAAGCTCCGATGTTATCAGTACTGCATAACGGTACTTTACGCTTTTGTTTATGACGGATTTTCGCTATCGATCCTTGCACACAAGCATGGCAGACCTGTGTCTGTGCAGGGGGCGGGCACTCACTGCCTGGCTGTCACTCTCTCTCTCTGTCTGTGCAGGGGCACTCACTGCCTGTCTGTCACTCTCTCTCTGTGTCTGTGCAGGGGCACTCACTGCCTGTCTGTCTGTCACTCTCTCTCTGTGTCTGTGCAGGGGGCGGGCACTCACTGCCTGGCTGTCATTAGCCTCGTTTGAGATGTCGCCGTCTTGCTAAGACCTGCGCAACTATGACGCTCGGCTTGCTGAGCGCACAGCGTTTTTGCAGCATTTTTGTTGTGCGCTCAGCAAGACGCGCGTCATAGTTGCGCAGGTCTTGCTCATACCTGGGTAAGTCGAACGAGGCTACTCTCTCTCTGTCTGTGCAGGGGCACTCACTGCCTGGCTGTCACTCTCTCTCTGTGTCTGTGCAGGGGGCGGGCACTCACTGCCTGTCTGTCACTCCCTCACACACTCACTGAGACGGTGATAGATGCAGGACAGCATCCACCTCAAGAAGGCTAATGCTAGCGTTATGTTAAGCTAGCGGGAGCTCACGCTGTTAATTAAATGATACAAACATATGACACAGGAGTGTTGTGACCATAAGTTGTGACTGGGAGCGTACCATGGACCCAGGGTTTTTCCTGCATTCAAAGAATTTTGGCGCCCGCCAAAGGAAAATCCTCAGCGCCAAAGTGTTTTTTTTTTTTTTTAATATATATATATATATATATAATATATATATATAATATATATATAATATATATATATATATATATATATTATATATATATATATATTATATATATTATATATATATATATATATATATATTATATATATATATATATTATATATATTATATATATATATATATATATATATATATATATATATATATATATATATATATATATATATATATATATATATATATATATATATATATATATAGATAAATAAATAAAAATCTGCTTAAAACGGCTCCAAATGTGTTTCCATTTCCGCGCCATTCCAGTCATATTACTTGCAATCTCAGTTGTAAAAAAAGAAATCAGGTCGGGGATAATCGTTATTAAACTATCATTGTTCCGCTCGCCGGGACATGCAGGCTTATAAATGCAGCAAACCCTTTCAGCCGTGAGCTCCGCTCGGCCCCTCCCTCACCTGATAGTTTCGCTAACGGCTGGTCCAGAGAGTACGAGGGAGATGTTGCGCATTGCCGGGTGTTTTGAAAAACTTCTAGATGACGAGAATAAAGGTAAAACTAATTGTGTTGTCTGAAAACACTTCAGACTCACAACAAACTAAAATAATGTGCAAGATTTGTCACGCGCGGACACGCGAGTAACATGACATATGAGAGAGAGAGAGAGAGAGAGAGAGAGAGAGAGAGAGAGAGAGAGAGAGAGAGAGAGGACCTGATCTGCACCTTTAAACATCCCGACCAATTTGTTTATTCACTTTAAGTCGAGTCATAGTGGTCTATGACCAAGCAATCACTGAATAAAACACAGGAGGTTTAAAGCTCCTTGACTCCTGCCACCACAACTGTCAACACTACAATGCAACTGCCTATCCAGCCAGCTCCATGACATAAATAAATCATGCCCTTACATTCAATGCTAGCAAAAGACGTGCCCTATCAACACCATTTAAACGGGTTATTTTTATTTTGACATATTTTTATTAAATTATTAAAAATATGTTTCACTTATTTAGCCTATTTCTATTCTCCCTGTTTTCAGTTCAATTAGGCCTTTGTTTAAAGTCCAAAGTCATGGTGTTTTTAGAAAAAAACCTTGTTAAAAGTAAAATAAATGCATAATGTTCTTAAATCAATGATTAACTGTCTTTAATAATCGTGATAACACAATGTGATTACTCAAAATAATCATGATTATGATTTTTTCATAATCGAGCAGCCCTACCTTCTTCCATGGTTTAGATCAATTAGAAACCATTAAAGTATTAAACAGGTAGGCCTAGTCATTATTAGTATTTTGACTTCATATCTACAGGTTGTTTATTGTGATTTCATAAGCGTCAGTGAGCTCCATGGTAACGCAGTGATTGACAGGCTGACTGAAATGCTCTTGAGCTGGACAGAAACTCCCCTCTCCCAACCCAACACCCCTCTTAAAATACACAAACCGTTTGCCTTTACTGTCGCGACCCCAAAAAAAGTCGGTCGCGTACTGACCCCCCAAAGGCCCATTCTGAGCCAGGAAAAACCCTGTGGACCTGTTATAGAGTTGAGCGTAGTATTGACTGGGAGCGTACCATGGACCTGTTATAAAGTTGAGCGTAGCCTACACGACTCGTTTCATTCTCTACCGACAGTTGGCATTCTTACATCCGGTTTAGCGATATCAAAATAAGAGTCTGGATTTCAGAGAAATTAAGGTGATTTAATTTTTTTTAACCTTTAGTATTAACCGGTTAAAGATCTTCTTAACGGTTAACGGTTAACCATGGACATCCCTACCAAGCACACATCGTGGATATGACCATACCACATCGCGCTCGCTAGCACTTAAAAAAATAAAATAAAAAAAAGTTGGAAGTTGTAAATCAAGGGTTAGGTTGAGCTGTATTAGGGCTTGCTGGTGTTTTTGGCATACTTCATTTGACATGCATGTATTTGGGACATCCTTACTCTTTTTCTGGCATACTAAATAGTATGGGAGTATGGGTATTGGAACGCAGGGACACACACACAAACACACACACAGACAAACAGACAGACAGACAGACACACAGAGAGCGACAGACAGAGAAAGACAGACACACACACACAGTCAGTCAGACCTGCAGCGCTCTCCATAGGCGCACACTCCCCTCTGGTAGAACTTGCAGATGGTTGAAGGTTTGCTGTTGTTCGGGTCGTGAGAGAACAGACAGCGGCTGCCCTCCCTACACACACCGTGGAGGAAGTACCTGCAACACACACACACACACGTTAATACACACATTAATACACACACACATTAATACACACATTATTAATACACATTACACACACACACAGATGAATACACACACATTATTAATACACACACACACACACACACACACACATTTCATTTCATTTAACTTTTATTTATCCTCGAGAGACCAATTGAGGGGTGACCCTCATTTTCAATGATGTCGAGTTAAACACACACACACACACACACACACACACACACACACACACACACACATTAATACACACACACATTAATACACACATTATTAATACACATTACACACACACACAGATGAATACACACACATTATTAACACACACACACACACACACACACACACACACACACACACACACACACACACACACACACACACACACACACACACACACACACATTTCATTTCATTTAACTTTTATTTATCCTCGAGAGACCAATTGAGGGGTGACCCTCATTTTCAATGATGTCGAGTTAAACACACACACACACACACACACACACACACACACACACACACACGTTAATACACACACTCCATGGGGGGTCCTCACACAGGGTCAGCCATAGTACAGCGCCCCTGGAGCAGTTTAGGGTTAAGTGTCTTGCTCAAGGACACAATGGTAGAGATGGTGGGCACCGTAGATGTAAGAGCAGCGTGTGTGTGTGTGTGTGTGTGTGTGTGTGTGTGTGTGTGTGTGTGTGTGTGTGTGTGTGTGTGTGTGTGTGTGTGTGTGTGTGTGTGGTTAGCGGGCTTTGGGACCGTGTGTGTGTTTCTTATTACTGTGTCCGCCCTCCCGTGAGTCAGAACGATCAGATAACGTTACGCTAGGTTTAACACTGCCAGCGGAAACACGAGCTAACAGGTAGCTACAAAGAGCTAAAAACATTAGCACTGCGCGCGGCCATGATCTCTGTGTCACACACACTCACACACACACACACACACACACACACACACACACACACACACACACACACACACACACACACACACACACACACACACACACACACACACACACACACACACACGGACAGATAACACACACACACACACACACACACACACACACACACACACACACACACACACACACACACACGGACAGACAACACACACACACACGGACAGACGGACAGACGGACTCACCTGCACGTCACCTGCTTGGTGCTCATCTTCCTCGCGGAGTTTCGGCTTCAAACGGCTGCGTCCAAACCGTCGCGATGGTGTCGCGTTCAAATCCTTCCGACGGACACGGCGGAACGTTCCTCCGGTTTAACGGCAGCTGACGTCACTTCCACGGGTGACGTCAGCTGTTGGCCATCAGGCTTTCTGTGGTCTCGTGTGTTAGGGTTAGGGTTAGGCTATATTCTATATTCTAGAAATCATAAAGCTATTAGAACACTGTGTGCTTTACGCTGCTTCTTTATGCTGCATTTTATATATCTGCCATTTCTGTTCCGCCTGGCTGCTGGTATATTGCTGATTGTCAATAAAAAATATATATAATAAAAGTGGCCTGGACCATTCTAGGTTTATTATTATTTATGTATTTTTTATTTATAGTATTGTACTGTTTATTTGTATTATTCAATAAACATGTATACACGTCTATATTATATTTTTATTATTTAAGCTGATAAGATATATGGAGTACTTTTCATTTATGTGAAAATTGTTCAATAAAGTTAATTGAAAAACAAAAGAGAAAAAAACGTGTTCTGGACCATTCTTTCACTATGTATTAATTATGAGGATAAGCTTGTTTTGTTTCCACGACAACAACAGTATAAAATATTTAAAAAAAAACAGAAAGAATGTATAGCCTGCCTCATTCATTTGTTGATCAGTTTGGGAAAGTACCATAGACGGCCTTACACGTTTTTATATACAGTGGGCCAAGAAGAAGAAGTACTATAGAATAAATAACTAAATACATCTTCACCTCATCACTTGATATTGTGGAAAGACTTGAGGCAGTGGTGGATGATGCCATCTTTAGTAACTAGCTTCTTGTCCTTGAAGGCCACCGTAGCTTCTGTAAATTCTCCCACAAAGGGAGGGGTTAGCAAGGGAGCGTTGACATCTACAATCTCAATGGATTATAATAATGTTTTGGATGTATCTAGCTCTTTTCTAGTC
>CASHTC010001308.1:37500-47500 GCA_949357725.1 Hyperoplus immaculatus
TGGAACAATTTAAAATCCCTCAAAACTAGAACCCAAACTAAATAAATGTAATCATTGATTTTATCCTATATTATATTAAACCTGCAGTGTGTAGAATTTTGGGTTTTATTTCCTAGCAGATTTTGTAGAAAATAATTATAATATCCATAAGTACGTTTCATTTGGTGCATAATAGCTGAATTTTTTTTTTAGAATTATAATTTTTTTTCCTTAGAAAGGGTCTCATATGTGTCCATATTTCTCCATACTTTGGACCAAGGCCTAGTGCCGCCATCTTGAAAGTGTCATAGTTGGAATGTTATCAGGTGCATTGTTTAAAATTTAGAATTGTTCTTGTCCTTGAAGGCCACTGTAGCTTCTGTTATTATTCTAAAGGGTTGGGGTTACCCAGGGAGCGTTGCATTCTAGAACTTTGTAGAACTTTCTTGATGATGTCATATTACACACTCTGTTCCACTGTCACACAGACCTTCAGTGGTAATATCTTCACTTCATCATCAGAGCCAAAGCATGGAAACATCCTCTCAGTGAAAGTGTGTTTGAAAGTGTGTATGCGTTTATTAGTGTCAGCATCAGAGAACGACAGTTTTTTTCTGTTCCAGTCCAGATTCACTCTGATCCTCTGGGGCTTCTTCTTCACTGGGAGAGGAGTTGATGAAGCTGGTGACGCTGCTGAGTATTTACCTTCAATGAACCCTATTCCCCATAGTCCAGACTCTACGTCTCCCTTCCTCTGGACAGACTCTGCTAACACACCCAGTGCCCAGTCTGTATTGTCTCCAACCAGGACGTCCCAGCTGTGAGTCCCTGAGTCAAAGCCCTCAGAACTCAGGACAGTAATGAAACAATCAAACCTCTCTGGATTATCAGGAAGCTGCTGTCCCTCTCCTGATTTCAAGCTGGTCAGATCTTCAGACAGGATGAGCATATCACCAGCAGTGTTTGGGTCCAGAACCAGAGGAGTGTAGGAGACCATGTCCTTCATCTTGTTCCAGATGTTGAAGGTCAGGTTGCCCAGGTGTTTGGCCTCGTCTATCAGAGCTCCTGAGAGCAGCTGTGGATCATCTGGCAGGAGGCGCTGCTGGACTCTGTCCACTGCAGCCTTGTAGTTGAGCAGGAATAAGACTTCTTCAGCTTTTAGCTGCTCCTCTGTGGCTCTGACTGTGTCTGAAAGAGGTGCTATCTCTCTGCTCAGAGCCTCCATCTTCTCCTTCATCATCTGACTCTTCTGCTCCTCTTCCTCCCTCAGTGCAGCCATCCTGGCCTCCTCTTCCTCTTCTAGAAACTGGTGAAGCTTCTTAAACTGATCCTGAATCTGCGTCTCTGTGCGTCGGGCCTGGACCTTTATGTGTTTTGCTGTTTTATCAGACTCCACTTTAACTTCTTCAAAGATCTCTAACTTCTCCTTTAAGGGCTCCAGAGTTCTCTGAAGTTCCTTCTTGAGTTGTGCTACAACTTCATCGATGGGTTTGACTCTGTGGCGTCTGTGTTTCTCTGAATCTCTACAGATCAGACAAACTAGCTGCTGATGGTCCAGACAGAAGAGTTTGAGTTTCTCAGAGTGCAGACTGCAGAGATCCTCTGAAGCTTGCTCATCTCTCTCCAGTAAGAAGGCCTCACACAGGTTCTTCAAAGCCAGGTTACAAGGAGGTTCATACTTTGATGTTTTCTTACAAACAGGACATTGACGTCCTTGTTTCTCTCTCCACCAGTTCTTCAGACATTCTTTACAGAAGCTGTGGCTACACGACAGAACAACAGGATCTCTGAAGACGTCATGACAGATCCGACAGCAGAAATCCTCCTCTGATCTGGAAGCCATTTTGTCTGTGAGAGCAGCTGAAACAGACACAATGTAGAGTAAGGCATGGCTCCCCTACTCAGGGCCGTCGTATAGGGGGTAAAGGTTATGATGATGGGTCCACAGCCCGCTAGGGCCCACACAGCCCCCAGTAGAATCTATGACAAAATGATTATGCATACAGTGAACTAATCAGTCCGAATTAAAACAAAGCCACAAGTCATACAATATTCTAATTTTAATAATTTCAATAACCCCCTTGGCCCCTTCTTAAAAAATGGTTTGGTCCACCCCGCTGATCGTTCTTCCTCATTGGAATTAAGTTCGCACACCAGAAAAGAGTTGAGAAGGCCAGGAGTAGGAGCAGCAGAGCAGAGCTAACCCTTTTTCTAAGAATGGTGAGAGTAAAACTACAGAGGTAGGCTGAAACAATTAGCCTGCTACTGGTTCACTCATAACATTACCTTTGACGGGGCGCAGGCTGAATCCTACGTTAGCTGTCATCTGGCCGCGCTACACTCTGATCAAGTCGCCAGTTCATTGTAGAGCAACGGTTCCTACAGTAACTATAACTGAACGTTACTACTTATGAGCATCTGACGATAGTCAGTTACGTTCAGGGCCGTCGGACTGCGGACAGGCTTGGGGGGCCCAAGGCAGAGGGGGGCTGCACAAAAAAAAAATATATATATATATATATATTTTACTGGCTCAATATAGGCCCCTGATCTTTGAAGGCCCCAACAAAACAGATATCAGGGGCCTTTCATTCGTCAGTACATTTTTGTTATTTTTTAAATAACATTGTTCAGGACTACGAAGATCAGGGGACTATATTGGGCCATTAAAAGATACAAACAAAGGGAAAAAAATCCCGAAGCTGACTGGATTTTTTAAACATGTACATTTCTTCTTTCTGCTTTTTGGTCATTCTGTGTCTATAAATTATTCCAGAAAATAGTACTAAATAGCTTACATAGGAAACAGTTGATTTAGCCTTAGTTTTCTCCTCAAAGTGCACCAGATTGATGCATTTTACTTTAACATTTGAAAAATTTTCTTCCGGGGGACCATTCCCCCGGACCCTCCTAGAAGGTCCAAGGTCCACGACACAGTCTCCCAAATTCCTGTGAGGAACACTGTGTGTGCATGGTTATTAAGAGTCATTAGACCAGGGGTTGTGTTCAAATACGCGTAATGATTTGGTCATTCATCAACAGAAACATTGTGTTGTTATCTGGCTCAGAGAGAGAACAGTCACTCATACGTTTTGGACTATAGACAAACAGCTTTTACATGTTTGTATTGTAGGACCGCCTCTCAGAGGGCCCATCAGGACTTTCTGTATAGGGGCCCAGAATTTGGTGCAACGCCCCTGCCCCTACTATCTCCTCTAAGCTGACCCTAACCCTTAACTCCCACTCGGCCGATGGCCCCCCCCCCCCCCAGTCCACTGCTTGCCTGGTCCAACCGACCTGAGCAGGTTACCTCTAGTCATCACGTCATAATACCAGACGACGTCGTCACAGCACATCTTTTTGTTTTCAAAACTAACTGTTTGGGTTTCTGTGTTTTGTATCGAGCATGTGGAAGTATCCAATAGTTTTTTAATATTTTTGTCATGACTTAGGCAAACGCAAAAACATTTCTTTTTTCAAATGCCATTGTCGAGGATTGTCGCATATACTCTGAGGTCAGGTATGGGGTGGAGGGGACAAGTCTGATATACAGTGAGGTCAGGACAGACAGACAGACAGACAGACAGACAGGTATTGGGTGGAGGGGAACAGTCTGATATAAAGTGAGGTCAGGACTCTGTCTATGCTGGTGCTCCTACATGAGCATCCGTACCGTGCTGAAGCTCAACTCTTCCAACCGGGCCAGGGCCAAGGAAGCTCTGGGCGAACACACTAGACTTTAGGCGTCAAGTGTACTTTCGCACGGTACGGATGCCTAGTGTGGAGTGTCAGCAGATGGAAGGTCAATCTGATCAGATGGAATGCACAGGGTGTGTTATAGTTACAGGCTCAAACAACACATACCACATCTCTGTAGCTCATCTGTAAAGTGGTTTAACCTGATTTTATCTGTATAGTACAGAACATTTTAACCCTTATGGGGCTCAGACTAACATTCACAGGGGCATTTGTTGACCATTGATTCCAGAGAAAGCTTGTTGATAATCGGACTGAATACCCCCCCTGCTTCCCCAGACCTGCCTTTCATAGTAACAGCATCGTCACTAACCACCTGTCCAATAGGATTGCTGTTTCATCCGCTGCCTGTATCTGATTGGCCCAGGTAAATCCCCAGATGTGTGATGATGGCAAATTGATATAAACTTTTACTTTATTCAATCTCTAACAACAATGAGAGCAAGGTCTCATGTCGAGAATGTACAGCACATTATGAATACAAAACTGTCAACATAAGTCAGTCAATTAAACAGTTGAGTCAATGGATACATTGAGGTTTAAAGTGGACGTTCCATGAGTGAAGGGTAAGCCAATCGATGTAGACAGGTATAATAAGGTCCAGACCAATAACGAGCTGATGTAATATCTAAATCTTACCGTCTGTCTGTCTGTGCGTCTCTCCTCTCTCAGAGCTGAGCAGAAATGAACTGTTACCTGGTTTGTCTCAGGTGAGTCATGGGGGGTTGGAGCTCCTCCTCTGAATGCACTGGGTGTGTTACCTACATCACCTTTAAGGTTCAACAGTGACCTGGTTGAACCTCATTCCTTCATTATGATTTGGAAGACAGCACTCAAATCTTTCATTGGCAACAAAGAATCATTTTCTGTTGCAGGCCGACCACGGCAAAAGTTGAATTGACCAACCCAGCTGTGCGCTAAAGAGACGGGGCTTAATATGTCACTTTGTTTATTGTTCTGATTGGTTGTAGTGCTATCCAATCACGTGCAGTGGTATTTGAAATGCACAAGTAGGAGCTGCCCCTGGAGTTGGGAAGGTCTATTGATCGTGGCCAGACCCTCTATCGTTCAAGATATGGGTCTGGATTTAAAGGCTAGCTCAAACTTACATTCTGGGGCATTTGTTGACCATTGATTCCAGAGAAAGCTCATTGATAATTGAACTGAATACCCCCCCCCCCCTCCCCTTCCTGCTTCCCCAGACCTGCCTTGCCTAGCAACAACATCGTAACTAGGTACCTGTCCGATAGGATTATTGTTCCTCCTCTGCTGAATGCACAGGGTGTGTGTTTCATTCCAAAGCTCAAAGAAAACCTACCGCACCTTGAAGGCTCAACTGGTTTGACCTTATTTTGTCTGTTTGGTATAAAACATTAGAACCATCATGGGGCTCATACTAACATTCACTGGGCCATTGAGACTGAAGCCAGACTAAAGTGTTGTTGTTAATAACATTCTTCCTGACCGAGGTACTTGAACTCCTTCACTTGGGGCAAAGACTTGTTCCCTTCCTGGAGTAAACAATCCATCAGTTAAATTAAGTTACTTTATTAGTCAAAGGCTACATTGAAATTCATCTTTCCTCATCTCCCCTCTCAAGTTCCCACACTCCAGAGGGGGTCCTCACACAGGGTCAGCCATAGTACAGCGACCCTGGATCAGTTTGGGGTGAAGTGTGTGGTACAGATGGAATGCACTGAAGATTCAGTACCAGCAACAACTAGTTTTACATCTCTGGTTACTGGTCAGCCCCTCCTTTCTCAGCCATCCTACTACCGATAGACAGTCAATCAGTTTCCCGGTGAAAACCATGGGCTCAGATTCAGAGATTTATATGAATATCGAGACCCTCCAGGATCCCAGTGAGAGTGACGAGTCTGTTGTTCCACGGCCAGGAAGGAATCCGCATTGTTCCTCTTCAGTTTGAGGTTGGACTATCGGCCGAACTCTTTCCAGCAGCTTGGAGTAGATTCACCGGAGAGGCTGAGGAGTGTGATCCCCCGGTGGCTGGAACTCTCTCTCTGGTCCCTTTGTGGAGAGAGGAACCACCACCCCGGCCTGACACTCCTTCAGTGCTGTACCCGACTTCCACAGAAGACCGCCCCTCCACACCTAGAGCTTTCAGCCTTTCTGGACGGATCTCATGAACCCGGGGCTTTGCCACTGTGGAGATGTTAGACTTCCTCAGTGACTTCCACCAGGGAAGTTCAGGTTGATCCCCCATCAGCCTTCAGCTCTGCCCCATAGAGAGAGCTTGTTAAACGGATTCAGGAGTTCCTCAAAGAGCTCCTTCCACCGACTGACCACCTCCTCAGTTGAGGTCAACAGCGTCCCATCCTGACTGTCCACAGCTTGGATAGTTCCCCGCTTCCCCCCCCTGAGGTGCTGGATGGTCCTCCAGAAACACTTTGGTGCCGACCGAAAGTCCTTCTCCATGGTTTCTCTGAACTTCTCCCACACCCGCTGCTTTGCCTCTGCAGCCCTTTGGGCCTGTCGGTACCTTGCTGCTGCCTCTGGAGTACCCGGGGATTACATATCCCTCCTCCTTCTCCAGTTGGACGGCTTCCCTGACCACCGAGGTCCACCATTGTCTTCCAGGGTTACCGCCCCTTGAGACCACAGCTGCCTGCCGCGGCTTCAGCAATGGAAGTTTTGAACATTGACCACTCGGGTTCAATGCCCCCAACCTCCACGGGGAGAAAAGCTCCAGCGGAGGTGTGAGTTGAAGATCTCTGGAACAGGGTCCTCCTCCAGACGTTCTCTGAGTCAGGCTGTTGTTCCGTCGAGCTTCAAAGCCCCCACCACCATACCTGTTCCAAAGAAGCCCTCACCACCATACCTGTTCCAAAGAAGCCCTCACCATCCACTTTCAATGACTATCGACCCGTTGCACTGACCCCCATCGTCATGAAGTGCTTTGAAAGGTCATGGCCCACATTAAATCCACCCTCCCCGCCACCCTGGACCCCAGTCCAGTTTGCATACCAAGGCAACAGATCCACGAGGATGCTATCTGCTCAGCTCTTCACCCAGCCCACACCCACCTGGACACCAACAACTCATACGTCAGAACGCTGTTCATAGACTTCAGTTCAGCATTCAACACAAACATGAAGAAATTTAAAGTAAAATACTTTTTTTATTGATTTACACAAAGTATTAAAAATTCATCCGGTTTCATCAGCATAAAGCATAGCATGTTAGCATGTTAGCATGTACTCTGGAACAGTTAGTCATATTTTACATATTTTACACATTTCATTCACATGATTAAAGTTTGATTGTGATGATTGTAAACTTAACAGTCTGAATTGAAGAGTTTAGAACAGTAACAGTTTGTTGGATCTGAACAGTGATTGGCTGTTAAAACAGTTTTGGATTAACTGATGATTTAAAGCGGCTACGAGTAACATTTAAATATATTTTAAACAGCCTCATGTTTCCTCTGATAATCATAAATTACCTTTAACAGCAAACGAGACCATCAGTGCAAAGAAAGACGTTTTTAAATAGTTTTTATTACTGCATTTGATCTGGTCGTACACCTAGTCCGATTTTCGGTTCACGCGTGCATGCTCTATGGTCACATATCCGTATTGGTCACAGATTTCAGCGTGGCGCAGGAACGTGAATTGAGAAGCCTATCCCTCCAGGTGAGGGAAGGGGAGCGGGAGCCTTGTTTGAGACAGTTGTTTGTCGTCATAATGACTGATAACGGGGCTGAACCATAAGAGAAAAAAAGAAAATGCAATGAAGAAAAGCTAAAAGGGAGAGTGATAGTCGGGCGGGAGGGCGTTGCCAAGCAACGTATACACAATTTCACGCAGCGAAACTAGACTGCAGTGTTTACTCCTAAATGAATGAGCGGTAGCCTACTAAAACAAAGTTTACTTTGCCTCACCAGCATCATCAGATGACCATTATTCATCTGAAATAGTCATTAGCCGTTTCTCAATTCGCGTTCTTTTCTGTACTTGTGCACTTGCGTTCTCGTAAAACGTCATCAACCGTAGCCCAAGTACTGTTCCAATTCAAAGTTCGCATCAAGTCAAGTACCCGGAAGTGTTCCTGATGTGTTCTTCAACTGGCCATTCTATCGAGGATGCATCGGTGGTGACTTGTGCGGACTTGGGGCCGTTAGATATCCCAGAATGCATTTTGCAGCGTAGTAGCAGAGCAAGGAGGCAGAGTCGGCAGAGGCGGACAAGGCGGAGAAACCCACAACTGTAAGCATAATTATTACTATTTTATAAATACTACTTTTGTTTCAGAATACCGGTATGTTGTTTTGAAGTTTTTATTAGATGATAATTTAATTCTCCAACCTGTCAAATCCTACTTAGCTCCGTAAAAATCCGACTGCTAGCTTGCCCAGCTGTCCCACGGGATTTCTAGCTTCCCCCGCGGGACAGCTAGCTTGCCCCGGGGGATTTCTAGCTTCCCCCGCGGGACAGCTAGCTTGCCCCGGGGGATTTCTAGCTTCCCCCGCGGGACAGCTAGCTTGCCCCGGGGGACTTCTAGCTTCCCCCCTGGGACAGGGACAGCTAGTCCCGTTTGGGGGTGCAAAGTTGTGGTTCATAACCGTATGGTGAATTGCCCTAATGTGGGACACTGCTTAACCTGGGATACCTAAGGTCCATCGCATTGATCTCCTATTTCTGACACATGTTAATAGATAATATTGTTGTCAAATGCAAGCAGAGGTTCCCTGTGATTGAAATCACATGAATTCACAAATCAATGTTAAGGCTCTACATTTGAATGGTATCATGTATTGGTCAAATGTATTGGCTTGATATGTTAATATGTTACATAAGTTGTAATTGCAAATACTGTCCTCACCCTATGTTTTTTATGTTTACTTTATTATACTAGCTATGTTTTTTGAGCAAATTGTTTTGATAGCAACAGTGTTTTTTATATTTTACATTCACATGTATACTGGCAAATTCAGTTACAAATGGACTTCAGGAGGCAAGAGTTTCAAGAAGAAAATCGCTACTTTATTTAGCATAAAAAACAGAAGATGTCTGCTGAAAGTTGACTCATTCAGCATCAAGTCTTTTATAGACTTCAAACATGGTTAAACTCAACATGCCAAGCAAGTTAAAATCAGCTAATTTAAATATTAAAAACTGTACACAGAGGAGAATAAAACATGTCATTACAAATATGTACATTTATTTACAAAGCTAGGAATATTTACAAACCATGTTCTTATTATTATCTCCAGAGACCTAAGGAAGATGGCCCACCAGCATGTTCTGATGATCCCAAACGACCTCTCCACAATGTTGCGCCCTCTGGCCTTTTGTACCGGGCATCAATATGACCTGGTAATCAAAATTCACATGGATGGGTGGCGGTAGAGCCTAATGATGGCCACGGGACGCTGCAGGCAGGAGTACCCTCCATCACCCAGCAAGAAGTACATCTACAAGGTCTACATCTCCACCAAACCCACCGCTGCCATCCCCCCCACCTCCCTCATCACCTGTCTGGAAGACATCCGGAGCTGGATGAGCAGGAACTTCCTGAAATTGAATGGAAAAAAGACCGAGGCCCTGCTCATCGGCTCCAAATCCACCCTCACCAAATCACAACACACCCCAGCTCCACTCATAATCATTGATGGATTCCCAGTACCCTTCTCCTCCGAAGTCAAGAGCCTCGGCGTCATCCTGGACAACACCCTCTCATTCGCACCTCATATTCAAAACATCACCCGGACTGCATTCTTCCACCTCCGCAACATCGCCAGACTCCGCCCATCACTGACCCAATCCAGCACTGAAATCCTGGTTCACTCATTTGTCACATCACGCATAGACTACTGCAACGCCCTCCTCACCGGACTCCCCACCAAACTCATCAACAGACTGCAAATCATTCAGAACTCAGCCGCCCGGATCATCACCCGCACCAAGTCATCTGACCATATCACCCCTGTCCTCATACAACTTCATTGGCTCCCAGTACCCTACCGCATCCAATACAAAACCCTCCTCCTCACCTACAAAGCTCTCCATAACCTAGCCCCCAATTACCTCTGCGACCTCCTCCAAGAATACACTCCCTCCCGCTCCCTCCGCTCATCCTCTGCAGGACTACTATCCATCCCCACATCACGCCTCAGCACAATGGGTGCCCGGTCATTCAGCTGTTCAGCACCCAGGCTCTGGAACTCCCTCCCCCCACACATAAAACAGTCAGACACCATTACAACCTTCAAGTCACAACTCAAAACTCACCTCTTCAAACTTGC
>CASHTC010001308.1:52500-71546 GCA_949357725.1 Hyperoplus immaculatus
TAATTTGCTGTTATAATTTTCTTCTTTCAGTTTTAACAGTACGAGAGGGGACTTTCTAGTGAAATCTTAATTGTCTATTTTAAAAAGTATTTAGCAGTGCTGACTAAATGAACAGAGGGCTGACACATGGATGACTGGTCTGCTGAGAGCAAGTATCTGTTGCTGTTTGCTGTGATTTTTAACAATATGTAATGCACATTATGGAATAAATCAAACACTGCTATTACTTTTAAAATGGTAAAAATATGCATTTTAATTAGGCAAACTGAATCATTCTTAAGAGAAATAAAATATTATAAATGTAGTCTTAAATGTCTGTATGTTATACATATTGACTATACCTGCAGTCCTAAATTGTATGGAATGACAGGAGTCCCCGTTTAGTTGGCACTAATTGACACAAGTTCCCTGTTGGTTAGGATGGAATGATATTCACACTCCATCATGGATGTAAAAAACGTTGACAGATCATTAATACTTATGAAAATAATCTCAACTGAATTTGAGAATAGTTATAACACAACATATAATTTGAACATGATTCGTAGAGATTAACATGTTATATTTAGTCTGCTGACAGCAAGTATGTAATTTTTAACAATATGTAATACACACTATGGAATACATTAGAGGTGTAGTCTAGTTTTGTGTAGTGGGTATACTGTGATGATTCCCACCTCGCCTCTTCCTGAATATGCAACATAGCATTTTGTATACATTTCTAAACATATGGCTTACACTGTGGTGGGTTTACAATGCTGGTGTTATTGCAGTTGGCGCAGCAAAGGTAAAACATTTTACACCCTACTAACATGGGTTTAGAAACATCAAAATTTAGGAAGAACTTCCATCACAAATTATTTGTGATGGAAGTTCTTTCAAGGTTGGAGGTCAACTCAGATGGAAGAATATTTCAGGAGACTTGGATGAATTATGAAGCAATATTTATTACAGGCTTGGCCAAGGAGAACCGGACTGCAACTCTCGTGACTTGCACTTCACTTCCTGAGAGCTGTGTATTAACCTTGTGCTATCTCTAACACCTCCCCGGCTCGGGCACCAAGCGTACCACTGTTTTGGTTCAGAGCTGAACACGGTGAACCATAACATTCTGGAGTCTAAAGAGATGAGACTTTATCTATACAACTGACTTAAGTGTCTCCTAACAGTCTACCAGGCTGACCTAGTGTCTGAGATATAGACAAACACACAAGACAGGCATAAATTAACTATACATCTCTACCATAAATATTAACCATACTAAAGACTGAAAATTCCCTCCCAACATGTACTTTAAGTTCACTGTATGGAGGTAGTTTAGGGCAGAAAACCAGTCTGTGATTGTAGCAGCATGGTGCTATGTTATACATATTTACCCTACCTGCAGTCCTAAATTGTATGGAATGACAGGAGTCCCCATTTAGTTGGCACTAATTGACAGAAGTTCCCTGTTGGTTAGGATGGAATGATATTCACACTCCATCATGGATGATAAATACCTAGCTAGATCAATAATACCTATGAAAATAATATTAACTGCAGTTGAGAATAGTTATAACATAACATATAATTTGTAAATGATTTGTAGAGTTTAAAAATGTTTTAATACATATATTTTTTTAAATATTTTTTTACGATAGCTGAACGACAGTGGGCACAAGTAGAGCGACATGTGCAACACTGTCTGCTTTACCAATAGTCACCTGAGCTGAACAGTTCACAACACCTGCAAAACTCATTCCAAGCAACACACTGTCACACACATCTAAACAAACTTACACTGTCTATCAGAGCAAACAGAGTAAAAACACCAGCATCAAACACCAATAAACACATTACAAACTTTTACTCATTACAGTTTGAATAATGTGAGTGACTTGAATGAAAACCAACAGTTTGCTTCAATAGGATCACTGCCCGGCCTAATAAAAGTCGCACACTCAAATATCTTGTTGCACCATCTTTAGCTTTGATTACAGCACATATTCGCTGTAACACATTTTGATACGCTTTATTTGGCACATAAAGTTGCTTAGAACCTAGGCCTGACCAACTGAAACAACCCCAGAGGGGTGTTTCAGGTAGCTGGTTTTACATACTTTGAGTTTAATCGAAAACCCAGAGTTGCTTATCAACCCTGGGTTTTCGGTTTCAGAACAGTGGATCAGCGTTGGGTTTATCAACTCCGAGTGTGTTCACTCTGGGTGGAACATGTGCGTAAAAGCCATCGTCAATGGATCGCTGATAACATGATTCACCATGGAAACAGAAGAAACAAATGATTGATCCTCCTCAGGGTAGGTCTAACCACCTATCCAGCAGGTTAGACCCACAGCGTATGTTTCAGCAGTAACTGACCCTCGGTTGCGCTGAAACTGACCCAGAGTTTCCACTAACTCAGAGCGAACAAACTCTGGGTTGCCTCAAAACCAGCTACCTGAAACACCCCTCTGATGATAGGCTCTCAAGTTCAATATTGAACATAGCCAAGAGTTCTATTGTTGATATTTAAAATGTTGATACAACCAAATAATTGTATTTATTTTAAGTGATCTCCCATCATGAACATTATTTTTTTTTTCCCGACCACATTTCTTCAAAGATGAAAGTTCACTACTATCTCTCCAGGCTTTTCATAATGCGTTGGACAGTTCTTAACAAGATTTTAGTAGTTTCATCTTTTCCTGAGTAGTTTTCTTTGTTTAATGCAGGCCAATAATTTCACTCCACTGAAACAAAGTTACATATTTTCCCAGACCACAGCATATGGCATCCTTATAGCAGATGACAAAATTACAGGAATTGATTTCTGTATTATAATTATAGAATATTTACACAAATAAATACTACAATAAAATCAAAATGTTACGTGTCAATAAAATAGAAAATAGAAAAATATGATAATTAATAAATAAAAATATTATCTATTAAGGCAAACTTCTGATTTAATTTAACGTACCTAATAAAACTGGTATGTTATAAAATAATTTAATGTGAAAGAATTGAAGTTCCCTCTAAACAAATGTGCTGGTGTTTTGTTTCATTTTGGTAGTAGGAGGATTTCTTCCTTTTGAGCCACAGAGCCTGAGAGACAATAAAAAATATTTGTTTCCCTTTTCTCAGGCTGGGGTGAACAGATTTCTAAAATCTTTGCATATCTATACTACACTGTGTGCACAATTATTAGGCAAGTGAGTATTTTGGCCATATCATAATTTGTATGCATATTTTCCAACTTTAAGCTGTATACAATTGAGTGCTTATTCAATTTAAGCATACCAGGTGATGTGTATTTGCGTAATGAGTTAAGGTGTGGCCTAAGGAGTTCAACACTCTATATCAAGGTGTGCATAGTTATTAGGCAGTTTCTCTTTCTCAGGCAAAATGGGACAAAAAAGAGATTTAACGGACTCTGAAAAATCAAAAATTGCATAAAGTCTTTTAGAGGGATGGAACACTCTTGAAATTGCTAAGATATTGGGGCGTGACCACAGAACCATGAAACATTTTGTTGCAAATAGCCAACAGGGTCGCAAGAAACATATTGAGAAAAAAATACGCAAATTAACTGCCAAAGATTTGGAGGCCCGTGGCTGGATCAGTAACGTACACAGAGCTCCACTTCGACTCAGACGGCAGCAAGGTTGAGGTGGGGTACTGGTATGGGCTGGTATTATTAAAGATGAGCTAGTTGGACCTTTTTGGGTCGAAAATGGCATTAAAATCACCTCCCAAACCTACAGACAGTTTTTAGAAGACACTTTCTTCAAGCAGTGGTACAGGAAAAAGTCTGCATATTTCAAGAAGACCATGATTTGTATGCAGGACAATGCTCCATCGCATACATCGAAGTACTCAACTGCATGGCTAGCCCGTAAAGGCCTTAAGGATGAAAATTATGACATGGCCCCCTTCCTCACCTGACCTAAACCCTATTGAGAACCTGTGGGCCCTGCTTAAACAAGAGATTTACAGTGAAGGAAATCAGTACACCTCTCGGAACAGTGTCTGGGAGGCTGTGGTGGCTGCTGCACAAAAAGTTGATCGTCAACAGATCAAGAAACTGACAAACTCCATGAATGACAGTGTGACAGTTATCGAAAAAGAAGGGTGGCTATATTGGTCACTGATTTTTTTTTACATGTCAGAAATGTTAATTTGTAAATGTTGAGTGGTTTTATCATTCTCACTTTAACAGATGCAAATAAATAAGTGAAATGGGAAAATGTTTATTTTTTCATTTAGTTGCATAATAATTCTGCACACTAATAGTTGCCTAATAATTCTGCAAATATATGTATTCACTTAAAAAAGACAAAACCTCACTTTTAATTTTTTAAACTTTCAGGTTTAGGTTAATTTACATTTTGGATTGACCGAGAACACTGTAGTTGTTCAATAATAAATACATCCTCAAAAATACAACTTGCCTAATAATTGTGCAGACAGTGTACATAGGTTCCCAGAGTTCACTGAAACTTAATGTTTCCTCCAGTGAAATAATTATTTAAATAATTTTCCATCTTTTGAGTCTTTGATTAATATTTTTCTGGATTTGTTTTATTGGGATCATTCATTTAATAAAGACATATTACTTATACAGACTAACTTTCCATTGATGTGAAAGGTCACTCTCTTGTCCCCCACATACATACCTGCCAAACCATGCCCTTGCTGGCAGCCCTTCAACCCCCACCCCTGGCCTGCATTGTCTCTATTCAAAGTAGGCACTTCACACATTTTCTACAGCAACACTGACAGTGAGTTGGACTTATGTTATAAGACTGTGATGCTGTGTCTCTCCCAGAGGCTGCATACATCTCCTTGCAAACATAAATATAGTGGATTTATTAAAAGAGGTATGGTAACAGTTGTATGCACCAACATTTTTAAGCTAAACTTAGTTGGATATCTGGTTCCTTTAGTAACTTTATTTTAAGCCTAGAGTAGCTCCCTAAAAATATCCAGCCATGTAGGAAATCATTTATTTACCAACATAATCAATTGATGGATCCTTACAAGAGAAACATGTACAAATATGGAATTTACCTTTCAAATTCACTTTGAAGCGCATTAACCCTTCTAGTTTCACAAGGAATCCTATTGTGCTATCCACTCTGAAGATTTGGTTCCAGTTTAGGCGCCATTTTATGTTTTCCTCTGCATCCACTCTGATGCCCATAGTGAACAATCATCTATTCCCCCCATCTGTTGGGAATATATCCTACATGTTATGGCAAAATAAGGGCATTTAGGTATTCAGACCTTCATAAGGATGGGCACTTTGCTACTTTTTCAGACTTCCCAAAAGGTTTTAATTTACCTACATCCCATTTATTTATGTACGTTCAAATTAGACATTGTGCCTCTTCTCTTTTTTCGTGTTATCCTTCTCTCTCTATAAACCAACCATGGGAAGACCTTCTGACCTTTAAACCTCATCAGAAATTGCTAATTTCTAAGATGTATGACAAACTCATGGCTCTGGAAAACAATTTGGCAGTCGAAACTAAAAATGCTTGGGAGCGTGAGCCTGTGGTAAATTTGACAGATCAATAAGGTGGTACATAGTATAAGCTCATCTTCTCCTTGTGTCAGGCTGCATCTTATACAGTGTTAAAGTGTTACATAGAGTCCATTTCAGCAAATCTGAAATGTATCCAAATGGTGTGGACCAGTGTGACGGATGCCACGCCTCCTCATGTAAATTTAGTCATAATTTTACTCCTCTGAAACAGAGTTACATCTTTTCCCAAACCACAGCATATGTCTTCTGACGTGGTTGTTTAGGAAATAAGAAGCTATTCACTCCATCAGTGAGAGTTGCACTCTTACAGTAAATACAAAATTGCAGGAATTGTTTTTGTATTATAATTATAGTATGTTTACAAAGATAAATACTACATTTGAAAATGTTACATATCAATAAAGTATGAAATAAAATATAATAAAATGTTTGAATTATTGAGGCAAACTTCTGATTTAATTTATTTTTGTTTACCTAAAAAACTAACAAGTTATAAAATAAACAATTTCATGTGAAATAATTTCACTCTCCTCAAAGGAAATAGTAAGATTTTTGTTGTTCAAACTGTATAAAATCTAAAAAAAAAATAGTTTGCTGATTTTCCATCTTTTGAGTCTGTGATTAATATTGTTCTGGATTTGTTTTATTGGGATCATTCATTTAATAAAGACATATTACTTATACAGACTAACTTTCCATTGATGTTAAAGGTCACCCTTGTCCTCAACATGCATACCTGCCAAACCATGCTCTTGCTGACTGCCCCTCTACCCAACCCCCGGCCTGCATTGTCTCTATTCAAAGTAGACACTTCACACCTTTTTTACAGCAACACCTATAAACCTCACCAGAAATTGCTCATTTCTAAGATTTATGACAAACTCATGGCTCTGGAAAACAATTTGGCTGTCAAAACTAAAAATGCTTGGTAGCGTGAGCCTGGGGTAAATTTGACAGATCAATGAAGGGATAAGGTGGTGCATAGTATGCACTCATCTTCTCCTTGTGCCAGGCTGCAGCTTATATAGTTAAAGTGTTACATAGAGTCCATTTCAGCAAATCTAAAATCTATCCAAATGTTGTGGACCAGTGTGACAGATGCCACGCCTCCTCATGTACATTTAGTCATACGTTTTTTTATTGTCTCAGACTACATACATTCTGGACTGCCTTTTTATGATTTTGGCGGGCAACAACTCCACATTTACTAGTTGCAATCAGAAATACTAGCCTTCACTTCCCTTCTGGCAAGACGTCATAGTTTACTTGTGTGAAAATCTCCTTAACCCCCATTTACTTCTATCAGGCTTAAGGACGATATGTTTTTCCTTAAATTAGAAAAAAATAAACAACAGTGAAAGGCTCTTCTAAAAAAGTCTCACAAAAATGGGAATAGATCTTTAAATTCTGTCTGTGGTCAGAAATAAGCTGCAGTGTATACATGTGTGTGTGTCAGAGAAGTGAACATTTTCTAAGGTATAATCTCCTAACTGAATAAACAAACTTTCCTCACAGGAAAATGTGATCCCTGGAACACTGTTTGAAGTTAGAAAGCTTCCTGAAAAGTTACTGTTTCACTGTTGTTTACAGCAGCAGGGCCCACAGTTTGGTTTACAAACATATTCTAGTTGGTTCCAGGTTCCTCAAAATAATATTGTTTTGATATGTGATGATATAATTGAATAACATTTTATTATAAACATTGAACTTCACAAACATGTTTTAACTTCACCTAACAATATAAGATAGCTTGCCTTGTAACCTATAGAACATAATGTTGATTACAAAAAAAGCTTTGACTTAAACTTAAAGATGTAAAATACAAATTACTGGTTTTACTAGAAATTTCTCGCTAGACTCTCTTCACTCTTGCCGAGGTGACTACACATGGCTCTCCTCTTTCCTTGCTGCTGGAAGCTCAAACATGCACGTCACACCAGGAAATGGGCGTGTACTTAGACAGGAACAGCAAAAAGTGCAATCTGACTGGCTGTTGAGTTTATTTCTGCTTTGGCTGTTTGGTAAATCCATATCAGGACTGTTTTTTTGTTTTGTTTTTCATATCAAGCATTTATGTCAAAAGCTTATCGTCATAATCAACGCAAGTTTTATCGCAATTAATAATTGTAATCAAATGATTGCCCAGCCCTACTCTACAGTATGACTTTAAAAGGTGTCCCTTTAATAAAGATCCTGTTTGCAGTATGTGAAATTATCATGATCTTAAAAGGAATCAAGATGTGGTCTTGCAAATATGAGATCTCCTGTCTCTGTAAAAACTTCTAGTCTGAGAGTAAAATATAAGAGACTTGTGACAGGTTGTCTTGAGATGTGAGACGTGTCAGACTTTTGCTTTGTGATGCAGTTTTGAAAATAAATAAATGTATTTCTTGATATTTACCTGCCCTCCACTCACTAAGGCAAGAGCCTGCAACAAGTTCACATCAGGCAGTCAATCTCTAAGAGCCTCGGTAGGGAAGAATAGCCTACAGTTAATGTAAAAAATAAAGTCACAAGCCAACTATAACGTTTGTGCATATTTTTTAATATATTCTCTGGTAAGTACTTTTATTTATTCATTTGTTAACTAGAATTCATTTAGGCTTTTTATCTTATTTCCTTACTATTGCTTTGGTAAAGTTAACACTTATTTTCCATGCCAAACAAGCCCCTTTAAATGTAATAGAAATTGCATTGCAAAGGTAAAGAAAAAAGTGCCATTTTAACATTTGGGGCTTGAGGCTTTAGGGATTGTGCCTCAGTGACTCAGAGCAGGCTGTGGCAGCCTGTGTCACTCTCTGATCGTATGCAGTGTGGGGGATGGGTACCTGTGTCTGACGACGGTCGTTAGGCCTTCAACAACAACAGCTAACTTCAATAGCCAAGATGTTATGTTGAATTCAGAGTGACTGTGACATGGGTCATTCTCCTTCCGCTGTATTGGAGAAGATACTTTGATACAAATTACATTTAAAATAGGTTGAGTACAATCAACATTTAACTTTTGTTGGAAATCAAATCCTTTAATACAATATACTCAAAAAAGATCTTAACAAGGTAGTAAACTTGAAAAAATTTAAAATATGCAACTCTTCCTTGAAAGCTCTTTTAAGCAATAAAAGTCCACTGAAAAAGTTAAACTTTCATATATTCTAGATTCATGACACAAAGTAAAAAATGTGAGGCATTTCTTTTGTTTTAATTTGGATGGAACAAACATGGATTAAAAAAATCCAGTATCTCGACGCAAATCAAATACAATGCGCTGTAATGTAGGGATCTCAAAGTGATCTGCACAAAACAATTTTGTTTTTCGGTAAATCTTTTAGTGCCAATGCTTACAGATCAGTCATTTAGAGATGGCTACATAATACAAATGTAGCCTACTGAAATGCAACATGATTGGACTGTTGGAAATAAACAAATAGGCCTTCAGCTGGAAAAGTACAGGTTCTAAGCACCAGTTCTAAGCACCAGTTTGATGGAAATGTTGTGATGTTTGAAAGAGTTTTTGCGGAATAGTGAATGTAAATACTTCAGGGAAGGGCTGACAGTGAATCGTGGGGGCAGCATATTCCATCGGTTCGTCTGTTCTCCACCATAAAAATATAATGTATTTAATTTAATTAGAAATGGTTCAGGTTAAATAAAGATAATACAAGCAGGAATATTTAACTGAATGAAATTGTAGTCCTTGATGTGGTACATGATCATAGAATAACTGTTGAAACAGCATGAATTCAGAGTGACAGCTGACTGAACCAAGGATGCAACTGAATAAGATAAACTTTTGTGCAACTGAATCATGGCTTAAGCAAGCCAGGATAACAGAAATATCCTAGGTAAATCTTATCTTGGTTTTGTGCAATAGGCCGCAGGAAGCACACAGTGAACTGCCAAACTGTAAACAATCATGGAAATATTCCATACTGCGATCTGTTTAGTGATTTGGTGCCATCAACAAAAAACTGTGTGTCATTTACATCTTTAGGCTATTGTAAGGGGTTAATGTTTTTCATTATGTAACCATGATCCAAGATGGACTGATACATGACGTGTCGTGTCGAAAGATGTACTCTGGGATCACCGTGGCCAGAAGTGACCTGGTCAGAACGTACTGCCATGCCCCAGCTGGGATAAACAAACAAGCTCTCAGAAACATCAGTCAATCATTAGTTGTAATGTACACACAAAGTCATGTTCGTATGCACCATGTAACTGAATAAAAACGGACCTCGGACACGGAGAGATTTCAGAGTTGGTTCCAGGTTGGCGACGTAACACCAGTTGCGCCATACCTCTCTCCTTGTCCTAATCCTAAGGCAAGTAACATCATCATGTGGTCTCACTATATCATCATTGTGTCTGTCTCATTTGTCTGGCTGAACTAACGCCTGGGTTTCCTTGTCTTAATCCTAAGTTGGATAAACCTAACATCTTGGTCCTTCGAGAAAGCCGGAGCCCAATATATCGCCGACCGAGGAGAAAGAAAGGAGAGGACGCACCGAAGTCTGTCGACTTGAGGAAAGACTGGGGCCGTGAATTCATCTCCAGCCGGTGTTTTAGCAGTCCTCACCCCCATTCTCTTCGGGCGACGATTGACGGGATCCAGACCAAGCCAGACACACAGATATACGGTGAGACGGGTTTTTTCCACCCTAAAGGGAAACATTAAAAAAAAAAAAAAAAAAAAAAAAAAAAAAAAACAGGAGAAAAGCCAAAGAAAAAGCAAAACAGGGATCCCTTCGCCCTTAAGAAGGAGGGTCTCTCCGCCCTGTTAAGGTAGAAAAAGCGGGTTTTTAATCCACCCTTAAGGATTGAGTTGGGTTTGCTCCACCCAAGAGAGCTAGTGGTGTGAAGGCAACCTAAGAAACTGAAATTGAACAAGCGCTATGCAATGCAGATCTGTGTGATGAAGGAATGAATGAATGCCGGCAGAATGAATGTTGAGAAGATTGAGTGTTGAGAAATAAATGTCACCAGTGGAAGCAGCCAAAAACCTAACGGTAAACATAAAATCTGTTGTGTACACAAAGTGGTGAATGAGGATTTTAGGTTCTGAAGAACACCCAGTTGAGTAAAAACACATAGAAATAAGTGGCAAAATGGAAAACGGAAAGAGTAAGTCTCCTGAGCCGGGGGATGTCATATATATGACGAGGCGATGGCCCGGGAGCACCAGATACTGTAAAAAATGGCAGAAAGAACATGGGTTTGAGAACAAGTTGGTTTTAGAGCAATGTAGGGAACTGAAAGAGAAGGTAGAGACAAAGGCTGCAGTACAGATGGAAAGGCAAAGACAGAGGTGTATGTTAGAAATTGAGGCTGCCATGTTATGGATATATACGGCCAAAGAAAGACTGGAAATTATGAGGCAGAAGCAAGAAAAGGCAGAGTTAATTGCAACAATGGCTAAAATCAAAATGGATGAGGAAACCGCACCAAGTATGAGTGTGGCAGCGCAGAAAGAGAAAGAAAGGTTGGAAAGGGAGGAACATGGAAGGTTGAAATGGGAAGAAGAAGCAAAGGAAGCTCGAAAGAGACAGAGGAAGATGAAGAGGGAGCAAGCCTATATGGCAAGCCACAGCACGAGCCCAGACAAGAAAGAAGGTAGTGAAAGGAGAGGGCGAAATCAGGAGGGAAAATTCATCTGTTACAGGTGCCACAAAGAAGGCCATATGGCCAGGAATTGCGAATCAAATTGGCCTCACAAAAGTCAAAAAGAGCAATACAGGAAAAGCGAGAACCCTCAAAGCAATGTTGATTGGGGGGAGGAGATAGACGATCAAATATTGGACCTACAGTGAAACAATACTGCACCCTCTCAGTCAATGAAGTAATAACCAAATTCCTATGTGACAGTGGAGCTGACACATCAGTTATAATCAGAGAAACCCAAGAATGTGGCCCCCGACCGAATTAAGATTTGTTGAAACAGCCAATAGGCAAATAAAATGAGAAACAGTGTCCCCACTGACAAAATGGTTGACAAAAAGCAGCTAAAAAACAATGTGAACTAGAAAATGCATTTCCTGCTGAGAATACGTGTGAATGCTCAAACAGCATGAAAGTATGAATAAGTCGAAAGACATGGTTAAATAAAATAATTAAATAGTAAGTGAATAGACTTGAAACTAAATAACATTGATGGCTTGAAGGTATATAAATCAGATAAAGGAGTATTAAGATAATAACGTCTTAAGCATGAACAGTAGTAAATTGTGGAGGTTCTGCCGAGATACTTATCTAGTATGCTTATTACTTATAGGAAGTATATTGATTATTTTAAATTGACAAGATACAATTATAATTATAAACCAAAGACATTATGATTAGGTTTTTTATTTTATTTTATGTGTGAAATTGGTCTTCAAAGAGCAAAGTGTTTACCCCATTTCAACTTTGTCTCTCCAAACTGTTTAATAAATAAAGAAAAATAAAAAAGATTTTATTTTAAAACCCCTCCCCTTGTGATCAGAGAAGCATCTGTGAAGCAATTGTTTGTGCATATGCAGACAGAAAACCAAACGGAAATGGATAGAAGAACGAGCCATACTTGGAAAAGATAAAGAATTATAGAATTAATTAAAAAATAGTGATTAGGATGAGTCATGGGTCGTAACAATGACTCAAAAGTAGGGAACAGGTCTCTATTGTAACAAATATATTCCATACGGGCATACAACTGTACACAATTTCAAAAAGCTGTTGTGTAGAGTATGTATATCTGATTGATGACGTCGAAACATGTGATAATGCAGAATCAGAGAACAGAGAACTGACCGAATGAATGACAGAACTCTTTGTAAATCTAACATAGTTACGAGAGCAAATAACTGCGAGTTTTTCCTATGTCCTAGGAAGCTGCATTGGACGAGCTGTTGCCAGGGGGCAAAGTGCAAAGTTGGAGCTGCGCATTGGGAAGGCCCTGCCCTACTGACAAACTTCCAACTACAGCCAAGTCAAAAGAACTACAATATCCAAGTCACCCACTACAGGAAGACGTGGAACACTCCTGACTATGCCCACAGCCATAAAGATTGCAGAACGAGATACGTGAATACACGAAAGACACTGAGAAAAAAGGTGCTGCCTCTCCCCTCCGACGTAGTGGTGGAAGTCCGCTACAAAGGGATTTAGCCTTATAGTGGTTAAACATGTCTCAACCCGGTGAAGAAAACAACTGATCCACTACAATTAGATGGGAGGAGGAGCTGCACTGAGGAAACTCTTTGCATGGGACATGGACCCGAATGCCTGGTACAAATATGCCTTAATTCTAGCCAACGCCACAAGATAAAGGGATCGTTACGTCTGCACTAACATATCAACATCAGCTGATTCACACACGAACCAACAGACAGACTGTGTGATCTCATGAAGACCCGCCCCCTAGAGAATGGGACAATCACTGAAATGAATAAAGACGGAAGATAATCAATGTCCAACGCCCCTGAAAACTGCTAAAATGTTGTAATATGGTTAATAATGGAAAAAAGTGGGAAATGTAAGGGGTTAATGTTTTTCATTATGTAACCATGATCCAAGATGGACTGATACATGACGTGTCGTGTCGAAAGATGTACTCTGGGATCACCGTGGCCAGAAGTGACCTGGTCAGAACGTACTGCCATGCCCCAGCTGGGATAAACAAACAAGCTCTCAGAAACATCAGTCAATCATTAGTTGTAATGTACACACAAAGTCATGTTCGTATGCACCATGTAACTGAATAAAAACGGACCTCGGACACGGAGAGATTTCAGAGTTGGTTCCAGGTTGGCGACGTAACACCAGTTGCGCCATACCTCTCTCCTTGTCCTAATCCTAAGGCAAGTAACATCATCATGTGGTCTCACTATATCATCATTGTGTCTGTCTCATTTGTCTGGCTGAACTAACGCCTGGGTTTCCTTGTCTTACAAGCAAGTTGGATAAACCTAACAGCTATAAACTGTGAGTCATTTAAATTTTTGAGAGAGAGAGAGAGAGAGAGAGAGAGAGAGAGACACAGAGAGAGAGATAGCGAGAGAGAGAGTAAAACTACTGCCTGATTATATAGGGTTCAAAATAATAAATAAATACATCTAGACCTATACATTAAAAAGAAAAACATCACATTATTGTTGTTTTATATTGTCTAAATATGTATGTCAATGTCACGTTTTGTGGCTTGTAGCCTACAACGTGAAACATTATTTTCACTGTATTTTTGCTGCTAGACGCACAGCTCACGAGAAGAATAGACTGGGGCTGACACACTGTCGGATGTGTGTCGCGCCAAACCGACAAGGGACAGTTGGCCCATTATCGGTCGAACCTGTTACCATCAGAAGCAAAACACTCCGTTTAGACACTCCCCTCTCTTTCATCTGATCATTGAACACAGCGTTTTTACTCATCCTCACTATCAAATGTAATAGGCCTGAAGCCTATTGACTCAGGGCTCCCAGTCAAACCAAAACTAATGTTCTTAATGATGGCAACAACAACACTTTCCTGTGATGTTAAGCTGATGGCGATTTATTAAAAAAGAAAAGAAGGAAAATGCACAGTGCTTCCTGCATTAGGGTCGGGTCCAGTGGCAGAGCAAGGACATTTTCATTGGGGTGGCCAGGATGGGGCCAGTGATAATTTTTGGGTGGCAAGCACAAGGGCTTCGGTTTCACTTCAACATAAGTGGGGGTCTGGGGGTAGTCCCCCATAAAAAAATGTGCTTCAAACATACCATTTTGTGCATTCTGGTGAATTTGGCCAAATTCACACCACAAACAAACTGCAGCAGCCGTAGAGATGCACACTGAGTTTGTTCAGGTGTACTAACACGGCAGGTGTGAATACGCCCTAGCATATCTGCCCCATTTCAACTATGTCTCTACACTATCAGTAAAGCATAACAATGCCAAAAAAATATCTTAAAAAAAATAAATAATCCAGTTTGGTTTATTCCTCTTAAATTCATCCACGATGGAGTGTGAAAGTCGCACCATCCCAACCAACAGTGGACTTCAGTCATTAGATACAGTGGAAGTGTGGACCTTTCTCTGTGATTGTGAAATAAACAAAATAAATATAGATTGAAGACACAAGAACACTGTCAAATTGATTGACAACCTCTTCTTATAAAGATTATTAAAGGGAATCTTGAGGGACTGAATTACTCTAAAGGTCTAGGCCTCTAAAATGTTCTGATTGTAAAATTATAGTCTGATGATCAATCTGTTTTTGCAATTAATTAAAATACAAATAACGTATCTTTCTCTTTTAACTTGTCACACATAGTCTGACAGGAGAGAGTAGACAGAGAACCAAATTGGCAGCTGAACTGTCTTCACATACTGCAGGCTTTGGGTAGCTGTTCAGCCAGGTCTGAGATGGTCCAGAGACAATCTCCTTAACTCTCCGTTACATTTGGAGAATGTAGTACTGCAGGTAGGGTCAATTAGTATTACACCCATAAGACATTTTAGACCACATTGATATTATTATTTTCCCCTTGAGAATGATCCAGTTTGGCTTATTCCTTTCAAATTCATCCATGATGGAGTGTGAAAGTCGCACGATCCCAACCAAGAGTGGACTCCAGTCATTAGATACAGTGGAAGTGTGGACCTTTCTATGTGATTGTGAAATAAACAAAATAAATATAGATTGAAGACACAAGTACACTGTCAAATTGATTGAAAACCTCTTCTTATAAAGATTAATAAAGGGAATTTTGAAAATAAAGAAATAATCCAGTTTGGTTTATTCCTTTTAAATTTATCCACGATGGAGTGTGAAAGTCGCACCATCCCAACCAAGAGTGGACTCCAGTCATTAGATACAGTGGAAGTGTGGACCTTTCTCTGTAATTGTGAAATAAACAAAATAAATGTAGATTGAAGACACAAGAACACTGTCAAATTGATTGAAAACCTCTTCTTATAAAGATTAGTAGTAAAGGGAATTTTGAGGGACTGGACTATTCTAAAGGTCTTGACCTATAAAATGTTCTGATAATAAATAATAGTCTGATGATCAATTTTTTTTTGCAATGAATTCAAATACAAAGAACATACCTTTCTCTTTTAATCTGCCACACATGAGTAGTCTGACAGTGGAGAGTAGACAGAGAATCACATTGGCAAGAAAATAAAGGATCTTACTGCTGATCTTTTTTCCCATGTTTGTTTATATCTATCTTTCGTCCTTTTTAAAACTTTTATTAACACTTCAACTCAACATATATATTTAGTTTCAAAAACAAAATACAAATCTATTTTCAAGAGACTGGTGTCTTCAGTAAGCCTGTCAACAGCTCTTCACAGCCTGAAAGACTCCCTGGGGCTGAGACCATTCAGACAATAGAGGAGTGTTTAAACGACGTGTGTGAATGGGCCAGGCCATGGCAGGCAGAGGCTGTCCCAGATATGAAATTAACACTCACACACTTCCAAGTCCACTGTTGGCAAAAGTTATGAAAATTTACCAGAAGGTATTATACATGTTTTTAAGATGATTTAAAGCATGTCCAAGAGGGGACTTGAAAAATGTCCCCTGTTAGTTTTGGAGTCCACTGTTAGTGGATGTGTTACGATCTCAGGTTCCCTGTTGGATAGGTCGGCTCACTCACGCACACACGCACACACACACACACACAAACACACACACACACACACACACACACACACACACACACACACACACACACACACGCACACACACACACACACAAACACACACACACACACACACACACACACACACACACACGCACTAACCAGATGTTGTTTGATCCTCAGAGACTTTGATGGGACGTCGGATCTTCACACCGGCATCTCCAACACCACAGGTACACACACACACACACACCACACACACACACACCACACACACACACACACACACAGGTGGGGTCTAATACGATTTGGACTTGAAAAGGTCTAATCTAAATGAAAAGCTAGTATCAAAAGGTTTATTAGTTATGTCCTATCAAACCCATATTAACCAACTTGTAGCACAATGCTTAAATTGTCTATTATTCCTTCATAAAGACGACTCTCCGCTCACCACCGTTCCTACAAGAGACGCGAACACCGTCCTCTTTGTTTAATAGCTCTGGATTTACCCTCTTTACCACCTGAGTTTTACATTTATCGAAAGTATAATATTCAATATATACCACTGTGTTGAAAAGTGTCTATTTTATCAGAGCCACCTCATCCTAGGATGAGGCCGACCTCCTCTAAACTATTAACCCTTTCTAATATTGCTTCTCAAAATACTTCTCTATGTTTTAGAATAAAGATTTCAATTCGCAAGTTATTGTTTGTAAGTTGTACGTAACTTAGTTTGTAAACCACCCTTCTAATAAAATAGAACAGATATACTATTTTCAGAATATAAACATCTAGTTTAATCTGGGAAGGTATTTATAACCTATTCTTTTATTTTTAAAGATTAGGTGTATCAACATATTCTCTCCTTACAGAGAGGTTAGTTGTATGAGGTTGTGTATGTTTTAAATCAGTAATGTGCCGTTGTGTGAAACAAATTGAACTTACCTCCCCAGGGACGAAACCATCTCTTTGAAGAAAAAACCCTATACCTAAAGTCCTTCTGTTCCAGTTATAAACTAATTCACAACTGAGGCTTTACAACATTTAAGGGATTTTATTTACAAAATACAAGAGAGTATAGGTAGAATACATAAAATGGACAAGAAAGGAAAAGAAAAGAGGTTGTATGCCTATAACTCATTCAATAGAGTTATTTTGACTTGGTTCTCGTTTCTAAATTTGTTGTAGCTCGTGAAACAATACCCCAACACTTGCATGAGTGCCGGTAAGTATTATCTTAAGCGCTACGAAAACTTCGTGCCGTGCAAGGGGTCAGACAGATATCTTTATCGCGCCTAATAAAGAAAGGCATATCCCGTTGGCTAAGGGTTCCACAAAAATATCTGTCTATTTCCCTGCAACTCAGTCCGTTTTCCTATTTGTAAAAATATTGATCAAGTCATTCTTAGTGTCAAGAGGTTCAAAGATGTGTTTTTAAAAGACTTTGCCTCTAAGTACTTCGAAGTCCAAAATCTTTCAGAGTATTTTGGACTCACAAAGTTTTCTGAGTTTTTCTTCTGCCTCCATGGTGGGAGACAGAGAGAGCTGGAACAGAGTAGTGTCTGCAAAAAACGGCCCCAAAAAGCCCTGTCCTGCTCAAAACTTGCTGTTATATAGTGACTTGAAAAACCAATGAGACTTGTGAGAGGGAGGAGTGAAAAAGACACAGCTGCACGGGGGAGCCCCGGTAGCCCCCTCCCTCTACTCTTTCCTACTGTATGGCCATATAAGGTCCTTCCCCCTACTCACTTCCTATGGCCCTATGGTCCTCCCCTTTCTATTCTGTTTCATTAAACATTTCCTACTTTTACCTATGACAAAAGGATATACAAATGTCACAATATATGCACAAGTAATAAGTTGCATCAAGGTCACCTCACTCCACAGGTCAGAGGTGAGTGTGTGTGTGTCTGCCTGTCTCTCTCCCTGTCTCTCTCTCTCTCCCTGTCTCTCTCCCTCTAGGAGTAGTATATAACTACACCCCCTCCGGCCTGTATAAAAGCCTGTCTCTCTCCCTGCCTGTCTCTCTCTCTGTCTCTCTCTCTCCCTGTCTGTCTCTCTCTCTGTAGGCGAGGTATATAACTACACCCCCTCTGGCCTGTATAAAGCCCCTATCTCACTGGGCTGCGACAGAGTGCGACAAGTTGGAGACACAAAATTGCGAGAAAATATGCAAATTAGCGACAATTTTCACTTGCAGTCTCACTGAGTTGGTTCCTCACGACACGTTTGCGAATGTCCTGGCCAACACTCGCCAGGAAGTCGCATTTACGTCTGCCGAGCGTCGCACGACCGTCTCATTTTTGTCTCAAATCACCTCACAATTTAGTTTCATATGTCGCCAACCCCTCGCAAAGTTGTCTGACATTGCTCGCACTTTCTGACTCGCGGAGACTAAATTGAGAAGGGTTTGCAACGCGTTTGAGACACCTGCGACCACTCTGAGACTGTTTTGAGACTAGATTTGTCGCACACTTTTTTTGAACATGTTCAAAATTCATGCGACAGGACTGCGCGGCTCTGCGACTCATGCGAGGAAACTGAGAAAACCTCCGCGAACGTTTGGAGACAGTTTAGAGACTCGTTTGCGAATACAGTCTCCAACTTGTCGCAAACAGTCGCAGCCCAGTGAGATAGGGGCTTAAAGCCTGTCTCTCTCTCTGCCTGTCTCTCTCTACTAGGCGCAGTATATAACTACACCCCGTCCGGCCTGTCTGTCTCTCTCTCTGGATGGGAGCGGTGTGCCTAAAGCCTGTCTCTCTCTCTCTCTCTCTCTCTCTATCCCTGTCTGTCTCTCTAGGAGCAGTATATAACTACACCCCCTCCGGCCTGTCTGTCTCTCTCTGGATGGGAGCGGTGTGCCTAAAGCCTGTCTGTCTGTATAAAGCCTGTCTCTCTGCCTGTCTGTCTCTCTAGTC
>CASHTC010001309.1:0-12500 GCA_949357725.1 Hyperoplus immaculatus
GAGAGAGAGAGAGAGAGAGAGAGAGAGAGAGAGACACACACACAGGGACTGAGAGAGAGAACATGTTTCTTATTGTGCATATGACAATACACACTATGAATCTTGAATCATTGCCCTCCAGTTGAAAACAAAAGACAGTTTATATTGATTTGGCGTGTGATAATTACACTGGATCAAATCACATGTTGTCTCTCAATTTGAAGTTGTTCTAAATCCAAAGTTATAAAACATTTGATATGAGGAAACTACGTTCTTGTGATACAATTATTCCCGTATCATCTGTATTGAAGCCACTCGTTTTATAGTTTTCACATACACAGATAGAGACACACACACACACACTGACACACACACAGAGAGAGAGAGACACACACACACTGACACAGAGAGAGAGGGAGAGAGACACACATACACACACACACACACACACACAGAGACACACACACACTGACACACACAGAGAGAGAGAGAGACACACACTGACACAGAGGGAGAGAGAGAGAGACACACACACACACTGACACACACACACACACACACAAACACACACTGACACACTCACACACACAGAGAGACACACACTCACTCACACACAGAGAGAGAGAGAGAGAGAGAGAGAGAGACACACACACACTGACAGAGAAAATATACAAATAAATAATTAACATTGAATTATTTTCCTTTCTGCCCCCCCCCAAGGCTTCCTCCCCCCCATCACTCAGCCAGAGAAGTTCTTCCTCTCCCAGCTGATGTTGGCTCCTCCCAGAGACCTCTTCAAGAAGACGCCGCGTCAAGTCAGCTGCATGGACCCGGGGAACATGCCCCAAGCCATCGACATCTCTGGCCTGCAGCTCGCACTCGCAGGTGTGTGTGTGTGTGTGTGTGTGTGTGGGGTCTGGGTGTGTGTGTGTGTGTGTGTGTGTGTGTATGTGTGTGTATGTGTGTGTGCAAAAGTCACTGTTCCATATTTTTCCAACATCAATATGGATCCCCGGACCGGTAGCCTCGAGATCCAGACCTGGGCGACTGTGTCTCAGGTGGCAGAGCGGGTCAGCCGATGATCAAAGGGTTGGAGGTTCGATCCCCGCCCTGCCACTTGTGTCATAGTTGTTGTGTTCTTCCCGCCCTGCCACCTGTGTCATGGTTGTTGTGTCCTTGGGCAAGACACTTCACCCTCCTTGCCTCGTGTGAATGTCGATAGTTAGCCTGCTGCTATCGGTGTATGTAATGTGTGTGTGAATGGTAACGTCGGGAATGGGAACAGGTCTCCCTTGTAAAAGAGTCTTCGGTCTCAATGGGATTTACCTGTATGAATAAAGGTTAAAAAAGAGAGACCTGCCGCTGAGCCAGTTTAAATTGGCTCAGCGTGTTGCTCTGGACACTCTCCACTGAAGCTCATTAAATATGTCAGAACATTCGGAGTTGCCAAAATCAATTGGTTATATGAAATCAGATTGGTCTCCACTTATGATGTCATGAGGGGAAAGCCACGCCCCCCTTTACCAAACTATCTTAGCACTACGTCCACCCATGATTTGATTTGTAGATGCTGAATTTCAGGACCAAAAAGACAGAGAGAATATGCCTGGGCACATTTTTCAGTTTGAGGTTTTGAGTCATTTGCAGTGAAAAACTTGATTGCATATGTTAAGCTTTTTGGTGCAAGTCCAAATGTATTGATATATTGATTAACTGAAGTCTGTTTATGTCTGTGTGTGTGTTTCTCTCTCTCTCTGTGTGTCTGTCTGTCTCTCTCTCTCTCTCTGTCTGTCTCTGTTCTTGTCTCTGTCTCTCTGTGTGTGTGTGTGTATGTCTGTCTGTCTCTCCCTCCCTCCCTCTCTCTCTCTCTGTCCTTGTCTGTCTCTCTCTCTCCCCCTTCCTCCCTCTGTCTCTCTCTCTCTCTCTCTCTCTCTCTCTCTCTCTGTCTGTCTGTCTGTCTGTCTGTCTGTCTGTCTCTCTCTGTCTCTCTCTCTCCATCACCCAGAGCGTCAGTCGGAGCTTCCCACCCAGAGTAAGGCTTCCCTCCCCTCCATCCTGACCGACCCCGACCCCGACTCCTCCAACTCCGGCTTCGACTCCTCAGTGGCCAATCAGATCATTGAGTCTCTGGTCACCGGGCCCAGGCCGCCACTCGAGAGTAAGTGCTGTGTGTGTGTGTCCCTGTGTCTATATATGAATGTGTGTGTGTCCCTGTGTCTATATATGAATGTGTGTGTGTCCCTGTGTCTATATAAGAATGAATGTGTGTGTGTGTCCCTGTGTCTGTATATGAATGAATGTGTGTGTGTGTCCCTGTGTCTATATAAGAATGAATGTGTGTGTGTGTCCCTGTGTCTATATAAGAATGAATGTGTGTGTGTGTCCCTGTGTCTGTATATGAATGAATGTGTGTGTGTGTCCCTGTGTCTATATATGAATGTGTGTGTGTGTCCCTGTGTCTGTATATGAATGAATGTGTGTGTGTCCCTGTGTCTATATATGAATGAATGTGTGTGTGTGTCCCTGTGTCTGTATATGAATGAATGTGTGTGTGTGTCCCTGTGTCTATATATGAATGTGTGTGTGTGTGTGTATCTCCCACTCGAGAGTAAGTGTGTGTCTCTGTGTTTGTTGTTTATTATGAGGTTCTAAATGAGAAGCAATGGGGAATTTTTTAGCGAACAGGACAAGAGTTTTATTTCACAGATCAATCCAGGAATCTCACTTCATCAGAGGTACAAAGATTCCCGGATTTTCCTAGATTGCTCTTTATGTGAATGCGTTTCCTTTATTGCTGAAAGTCAAACCACAACCGGTGGATTTACATATTTCTGTGGTTGTGTCCGATGATTAGAATTCTTTGCTGTTCACATCCTGACACACGATGCTGAGTCTATCAATATGAGGACAAACCCAAAACAATGTAAAACACAACGTGATCTGGCTGCTGTTTGAAAAAAATGTGTGGAACAATGTTTTTAGTATCCTACCAAATTGCCCCTCCCCCCCCCCCCACAGGTCACTTCCGGCCTGAGTTCATCCGGCCGCCCCCCCCTCTCCATGTGTGTGAGGACGAGCTGGCCTGGCTGAACCCCACGGAGCCCGACCACAGTGTGCAGTGGGACCGCAGCATGTGTGTCAAGAGCAGCACGGGGCTGGAGATAAAACGCATCATGGCCAAGGCCTTCAAGAGCCCTCTGTCTGCACAACAACAGTCCCAGGTAGGCTTGTGTGTGTGTGTGTGTGTATCTCTCTGTCTAGCTCTGTGTGTGTGTGTGTGTGTGTGTGTGTGTGTGTGTGTGTTTAATAAAAAGTGTGACACTTCTTCAAACTTACTGATTCTATTTTGGGCCTTCACTGTCATACTTTCTATCTATATACATTCTATATTCATTATATCCTTGGATTTATTAGTTGAAGTATGTGTGTTGCTAGCTGTGTAAACACACTGGTGTTCTTACGGATAAATAAATAGTTCTGTTCAGATTGAGTCAGTGATTCTGGAGAACACTTTACAACATAACTGTTTGTCAAAATCAGTAACTATCTTAACGATCTGCTACCTGTGCGTGTGATGACAAAATAAATTGTGTGTCAATAAACAGCTTAGGTGCTGTAAATGTGTATGTAAACAGAGGGATCACCCTAAATTGCAAAAAAAAATGCCCATTTACAGAGGCTAGGCTTTGTATGAACACTTTTTTTCACTCACCCATTTGTGTAGTATTTCTAGACCGACATGTGAGTGAAACTCTCTCAGATTGTAGCACTTAACACATTTTCTATATCTGTCTGTCCCTCTGTCTGTCTCTCTGTCTGTCTCTCTCACTCTCTCTCTTTAATTTAATGCTCTGTCTCTCTCTCGCTGTCTGTATGTATGTCTGTCTGTCTGTCCCTCTGTCTGTCTGTCTCTCTCACTCTCTCTCTTTAATTTAATGCTCTGTCTCTCTCTCTCTGTCTGTATGTATGTCTGTCTGTCTGTCCCTCTGTCTGTCTGTCTCTCTCACTCTCTCTCTTTAATTTAATGCTCTCTCTCTCTGTCTGTATGTATGTCTGTCTGTCTGTCCCTCTGTCTGTCTGTCTCTCTCACTCTCTCTTTAATTTAATGCTCTGTCTCTCTCTCTCTCTGTCTGTATGTATGTCTGTCCCTCTGTCTGTCTCTCTCACTCTCTCTCCCTCTTTAATGTAATGCTCTGTCTCTCTCTCTCTCTCTCTGTCTGTCTGTCTGTCCCTCTGTCTGTCTCTCTCTCTCCCTCTCTCTCACTCTCTCTCCCTCTTTAATTTAATGCTCTCTCTCTCTCTCTCTCTGTCTGTATGTATGTCTGTCTGTCCCTCTGTCTGTCTCTCTCTCACTCTCTCTCCCTCTTTAATTTAATGCTCTGTCTCTCTCTCTCTCCCTCTAGCTGCTAGCAGAGTTGGAGCGTGACCCAAAGCTGGTCTATCACATCGGTCTCACTCCGGCCAAACTGCCCGACCTGGTGGAGAACAACCCGCTGGTCGCCATAGAGATGCTGCTGAAGCTGATGCAGAGCTCACAGATCACTGAATACTTCTCTGTTCTGGTTAACATGGACATGAGCCTGCACTCTATGGAGGTGGTCAACAGGTGAGACTGTCTGTGTGTCTGTCTGTGTGTCTGTCTGTGTGTCTGTCTGTCTGTCTGTCTGTCTGTCTGTCTGTCTGTCTGTGTGTGTTAATATGGACATGAGCCTGCACTCTATGGAGGTGGTCAACAGGTGAGACTCTGTCTGTCTGTCTGTCTGTGTGTCTGTCTGTCTGTCGGTCTGTCTGTCTGTCGGTCGGTCTGTGTGTCTGTCTGTCTGTCTGTGTGTGTTAATATGGACATGAGCCTGCACTCTATGGAGGTGGTCAACAGGTGAGGACTGTGTCTGTCTGTCTGTCTGTCTGTCTGTCTGTGTGTGTTAATATGGACATGAGCCTGCACTCTATGGAGGTGGTCAACAGGTAGAGTGTGTGTGTGTGTGTGTGTTGGTTGACATGGACATGAGCCTGAACTTTAAGTCATAAGACACTTCACTAAAAAATACTTACATACTTGATACCAGTGTTTCCCACGTTCACACAGCAGCGACTATAAAATTCCATCTCGTATCAATTTAGGCTAAAATTAAAAAAAAAAAAAAAACATTTTTTATTTTAGTTTTTTCATGGGAGCCTGTGTCATTTCCGCACGCCGCACAGTCGCGTAGCTTACCGCTAGGAATGTTTGTTGAAAGTTCCACAGCTCAGGATCTTAAGCCGTGAATTGATGAACTTGCCAGTTTTCTGTGGGCTGTAAATAGGCCAATCTCTGTGGACACCACCGCTGCTGGAAAAAATCCTGCGGCGAAACACTGCCAATTTAAAAAATAAAATAAAAAATAAAACAAAACATGAAAGATCTTAAATGTCCTCAAATCTATCTGAATAACAGTCATAAATGTCAGCTATTTTGTTTTAAGCTTTTTTTTTGTTAAAATAGTAGGGGGGGACGACAAAATATACATCTTATTGACTTCTCACTCCTACAGTCTCATTATGCCAGGACACACAAGTACTCGCAACCTTTTTATTCATTCAAAATACTAAATTACTCCAACTACAAGTGAAAGGTATGAGTATTTTCAAATTAAAGGTACTTATAGTCTGTTGTAACTTTTTATTTTCTTCTGACTCTTATGTTGAAAAAGCCCAAATACTGTGTGAAAAATATGATTTCAAAGTTCAGCCTCAGTTCACAGTGTGTCCGCTAGTGGGCAGTGTAGACCAGATGACCACATATTTTATTTATTTTTATTTTTTTACTATTTATCTATTTATTGATAGTGTAGAGACAGAGTTGAAATGGGGCAGAGAGGGGAGTGACATGCAGAGAACGACCGCGGGCTGGAATCCAACCCAGGTCCGCTGCTGGCCGAGGCCCATTGGGGGGGGGGAACCCTACCAACTGAGCTAAGGGCGCCCCTGAGATGACCACATTTACTAAATTATTCTTTTCCTTTCCGTCCTCAGACTGACGACAGCGGTGGACCTTCCTCCAGAGTTCATCCATCTCTACATCTCCAACTGCATCTCCACCTGTGAGCAGATCAAGGACAAGTACATGCAGGTAACGTCTATACACATTATAATATCTGTCTGTCTGTCTGTCTGTCTGTCTGTCTGTCTGTCTGTCTGTCTGTCTGTCTGTCCAGGTGACGTGACACACACACTCTACAATAGCTATGAGGTAACGTTTATACACACTTTAAGAATAATATTCATATAAAAATTCATGTTTTTTTTTATAGATCTGCCCTGAAACTAAACTGTAAATGTGTAAATTCTACTGGTATATAATTATAAGAACTTTTTCTTGTAATAATTTAAAATGCTAGCGCAGTGCCCCTCAGGAAGCAGGTATTAGCTTATGCATGCTTAAATGTAACCTGTCCATGAAAGTGGGACACAGACACAGATGTAGCCTACACTGTCGCATCGCTCGTCAAAGTCACTTTTAAGGCCTTTGCACACCGGGCGCGACGCGAATAAACGCCACGTAAAAGTCTCACTTTAAGAAGCGACGTCCCAGAAAAATCAAACTCAGTTAGAAAAAAATAAAAGACGCAAATTTGCGAAGCGAAACTTCGGCGCTGGTGTGGAAGCTTGTATTGACTCTGTAAACGTTCGGTAATTAACGAATTAATCACACAAATAAAACGCGCCCGGTGTGCAAAGGCCTTAAGTCTTTCTGGATGGAGGCAACGTTAGCAAGGAGAATGTTTTGGTGGACACGGGCCCTTATTGTTAATATGACATTGTTGACAACTTTCTAACACATTATCTTTCCCCCTGTAGAACCGCCTGGTGTGTGTGTGTTCCTTCAGTCTCTGACTCACTCACTCACTCACTCACTCACTCACTCACTCACTCACTCACTCACTCACTCACTCACTCACACACTCACACACACAGACAGACAGACAGAGACACACACACACACACACACACACACACACACACACACACACACACACACAGACAGACAGACACACACACACACCTTTCTAACCCGTTGTCTCTCCCTCCATAGAACCGTCTGGTGCGCCTGGTGTGTGTGTTCCTTCAGTCTCTGACACACACAGACAGACAGACAGACAGACAGACAGACAGACAGAGACACACACCTTTCTAACCCGTTGTCTCTCCCTCCATAGAACCGTCTGGTGCGCCTGGTGTGTGTGTTCCTTCAGTCTCTGACACACTCACAGACAGACACACACACACACAGACACAGAGACACACACACACACACCTTTCTAACCCGTTGTCTCTCCCTCCATAGAACCGTCTGGTGCGCCTGGTGTGTGTGTTCCTTCAGTCTCTGACACACACAGACAGACAGACAGACAGACAGACAGACAGAGACACACACCTTTCTAACCCGTTGTCTCTCCCTCCATAGAACCGTCTGGTGCGCCTGGTGTGTGTGTTCCTTCAGTCTCTGACACACTCACAGACAGACACACACACACACAGACACAGAGACACACACACACACACACACACCTTTCTAACCCGTTGTCTCTCCCTCCATAGAACCGTCTGGTGCGCCTGGTGTGTGTGTTCCTTCAGTCTCTCATCAGGAATAAGATCATCAACGTGGCCGACCTGTTCATCGAGGTCCAGGCGTTCTGCATCGAGTTCAGCCGCATCCGAGAGGCGGCCGGCCTCTTCCGCCTGCTCAAGACCCTGGACACGGGGGAGGGGCCGCTCGAAAACAAGCCTGCTAAATAGTGAGATAGCTATTTAAACACCTGGGGAAGAACAAGCTTGCAAAATAAAGAACTTTTTAAAACCTGGGCTCAAAACAAGCTTGTCAAATAGTGAGCCCCATCTACATCTGGCTCAAAACAAGCTTGTCAAATAGTGAGCCCCATCTACATCTGGTTCAAAACAAGCTTGTCAAATAGTGAGATACCTATTCCACACCTGGGAAGAACAAGCTTGCAACATAGTGAGATACCTATTCAACACCTGGGAAGAACAAGCTTGCAACATAGTGAGATACCTATTCAACACCTGGGAAGAACAAGCTTGCAACATAGTGGGCCATTCACTCTCTCCACACCGGAAACAACCCCCTGTTGAACAAGCAAGCCTGAAGAATAAAGAGCTATCCACAACCCTATCTACACCTGTGCTCAGAGCAAGCTCGCTAAATAGTGGGCCATTCACTCAATACACACTGGAGTTAACCGTCTAGAAACCAAGCTTGCTAAATAAAGAGCCCTGCAGTCAAAACGTGGGAAGAACACGCTTGCAAAATAAAGAGCTATTCAAAACTCCATCGCTAAATAAAGAGCCCTCCATTCAACACCTGGGTCAAGGCAAGCTTGAAATAAAGAGCCCCATCTACATCCGGTTCAGAGAAAGCTTGTGATATAGTTGGCTATTCATTCCCTAGACAGCGGAAAAAGCAAGCTTGCTAAATAAAGAGCTATTCAAAACCCCATCCACACAGGGCTCAGAGCAAGCTTGTTAAAAAGTGAGCTATCCAGTCACACAAAGCTCAATGCAACCTTGGAAAATAGTGATCTATTTAGAATCTGGTTCACAGCAAGCTTGCTAGAAAGTGAGCTATATCCAGTCAACACCCACTCATAGCAAACTTGAAAAAATAGTGGGCCATTCACAACTGCCCGCTTTTTCAATGTGTTACTATGGTAAGCTTGCAAAATAAGGAGCCCCCCATTCAAACCCTGTCTCGGAGCAAGCTTGCCACATAATGAGCCGTTCATTCACACACAGACTCTGGAGTTTGGGACAATAGTGTGATGTCACAGAGGGTGTTGCCGTGGAAACATCGGGAGGAAAAATATTATTGTAAATAACTTTAGTGACTTTTCCCTTCCGCCATCTTTTGATTTTCTTTTTTCCTGAAATGAACGAGGATTCACCTTGAGTTGGGATTATTTCTGCCTATTTTCTCTCCCTCTCTCTCTCTCTCCCTCTCTTCCCCTCCCTCCCTCCCTCTCTCTGTCTCTCTCTATTTCACCGGATTCTCCCTCTCTCTCTGTCCCTCTCTATTTCACCGGATTCTCCCTCCCTCTCTCTGTCTCTCTCTCTCTGTCTCTCTCTCTCTCTTTCACCGGATTCTCTCTTTCTCTCCTTTTTGGAAATCTTTTATTTTGTCTTTTCATTAAACAGATTGTTTAATTGAGTCTTGCAAAGCCGTGTGTGTGTCGTGTGTTTATTTTATTTATTGCACCAAATCACAAACAGAAGTCATCTATCTACAGTCACGTGCACCTGAAAATCTTTGGTTGCGTTCCGAATCTCATACTTTCTACTATATAGTTTGGTAGAAAAAAGATTTAGGATGTCCCGAATCTTGTGGCCAGATTTAGGATGGTTAGAATTACCCGGATGTTCTACTTCATGCGGCCAAGATTGTTAGTGTTGAAAACTGCATCCTATTTGGGCGATTCTGACCCACAATCCAGTGCGCACGTGACGTGACGTCACATCGACGAAGCCTCCATATGAAAACAAACGGCGATGCAACGGATATTAAAGCAAGAGGCAAGATCAAGGAGCCATGTTAGGATGAAATAAGAGAGTAAAAGTATGTCCCAATAGTATGCCTACTGCATCCTAACTAGATTCTTTTTATCGTCGGATGTAGAATAGAAAAAAGAAAGAGTATGCGATTCGGAACACAACCTTAGATGCTTTTTTCAGAACAGCCACATGCCATCTTTATTAACTAGCTTTTTGTCCTTGAAGGCCGCTGTAGCTTCTGTAATTTTTCGAAAGGGAGCTTCTCCATCTAGAATTTACACCATTAGTTAAAGCTGAGGTATGTGATTTCTGATTGGTCAAAGTTAACATGAGCTGTACGCTTTGACCAATCAGAGCGAGGCTCCGATTCTCTTGTTCTTATTGGCTGTTGGGACTGTCCATTCACTTTGGCACGACTTTGTTGGTGTAGAGCGTGTCAGGGAGGGACCATAGGGGAGGGACCAAAGAGAAGAAGTGGAGCGGTTGAGGTATTTGGATTCAAATCTCTATCCCAACTGCCATTTTCTCCCCAAATCCTCCACCCCAGCTTTAAGATGGTGTTAAATAAATGTAATTAAATAAATCACTAACATTTATAAATATTACACAGTGCACCTTTAAATGCCAAAGGTAGACGAATGCTTAAAGGTGTGTTGGGCGCGTCACGCATTTGTACGAGATAATAATAATAATGGAGTGGATTTATATACGCTTCATTTCTCTGTGACTCAAAGCTCTTTACAGGGTTCCAGGTTCCATTCATTCACACACAGTCATACCGGTGGTGGTAAACTACCATAGTAGCCACAGCTGCCCTGGGGCAGACTGACGGAAGCGTGGCTGCCATTCAGCGCCTACGGCCCCTCAGACCACCACCCCAAACATACAGCAGTCATACACATTCACACAAGGCAAGGTGGGTGAAGTGTCTTGCCCAAGGACACAACAGCCATGACACAGGTGGCAGGGCGGGAATTGAACCGCCAACCCGCTTAACCACCTGAGCCACAGCTAGAGATAGATACAACGACACATTACTCTGTCACAGGAAAAACAAACAGTTCTTTCAATATAAAATCTTTATTTGTTTGTGATGTTAAATCAGCTGAAAACAGGTAAAAAAAAACTAGAGTTTGAACTGAAGTGACTAACAAATGATTTTAAAAATGTTGGTTGGAAGAAAAATTGAAGTTGATTATGTAAAAAGATGGCTTGATTACAATGCACGTTTATCTTTATAAGACAAAAAGTTACGCACTATAGCTTTGCACTATACCTATTCAAAGTGTTTTTAAAAAATAGATTTTGATGCATTATTCGGTCCTATTCATAGTGCCTGCCCCTGGCCTGTCCCCTCATGCCCTCTTCATGCCCCGGGCCATCAGACAGGCGAACACCGTCATCACCATCTTGGGTTTGACCTCCACCAGGTCCTCCGGCAGAGCGTACACACGGGCGCCTATCTTCCTGGCCATCGAGATCGCGTATCTGGGAAATGACAACAGTGAGGACGCTTTAATCGGACGCGTGTACACTACAGGTGCATATAAAATAATTAGAATATCAGCGATCAATATAAAGTGAAACATTTTATGCACAAAAATTCGGCAAGAAATGAGCCCCATGGTCTTTTGACAGGTTTTGAGGTTAAAGGTGCAGTGTGTAATATGACATCATCAAGAAAGTTCTACAAAGTTCTAGAATGCAATGCTCCCTGGGTAACCCCAACCCTTTAGAATAATAACAGAAGCTACAGTGGCCTTCAAGGACAAGAACAATTCTACATTTTAAACAATGCACCTGATGACATTCCAACTATGACACTTTCAAGATGGCGGCACTAGGCCTTGGTCCAAAATATGCAGAAATATGGACATATATGAGACCCTTTCTAAGGGGAAAAATAATAATTCAAAAAAAAATTTTCAGCTATCATGCACTAAATTAAATGTACTTATGGATATTATAATTACTTTCTACAAAATCTGCTAGGAAATAAAACCCAAAATTCTACACACTGCAGGTTTAAGCAACGACATACAAGATTGTGTTTTAGACTTTGGACTCGTAATTTCTCGACATTTTGACTTGCGATCGATATAACGTTTATACAAAGTTATTTTTCCTACTTTTGTGTTGTTCAGCCGTCCTACACACACATACACACTTAGAGACACACACAGACAGACATACACAGTAACACACAGACAGACACACACACCACACACACAGACAGACAGACACACACAGTCACACACAGACACACTTAGAGACACACACACAGACACACACACCACACACACAGACACACTAAGAGACACACACACCACACACACAGACACACACACATGCAAAGACAGTTACACACACAGACACAATTAGACACACACAGACAGACACACACACACCACACACAGTCACATACCACACACACAGACACACACTAGGCACACAGTCACACACACACTATGTTCCTACTTTGCGTTGTTGAGCTTCTCCTCTTCGCTGAGCTCCTCTGTCTTGAGAAGGTCGTATCTGATGGACCCGGGCTGGATGGAGTCAATCAGATCCAGCACAGGAAGGCTGCTGCTGATACTACCGTCCTGTCGAGAAATGTCAAGAATAAAGACGAGTTCTCCAAAATGCTATTGGAGTTAGTGTGGCATGTATGTGTTTTCAGCATACTACAATTGACGTGCATGTATTGGGACATCCTAAATCTTTTTCTGACGTACTGAATAGTAGGGAAGTATGGGGATTGGAACTCAGGGCTAGAGGGAGGGAGGGAGGGAGGGAGAGGAAAGGAGAGAGGGGGGGAGAGAGGGAGGGGGAGGGGGGGGGAGAGAGGGAGGAGGGAGAGAGAGAGGGAGGGGGGTGGGGGAGAGAGAGAGGGAGGGAGGAGAGAGAGGGGTGAAAGAGAGGGAAGGAGAGAGAGAGGCAGGGGGAGAGAGGGGGAGAGACACGCAATACAGAGAGAC
>CASHTC010001310.1:7500-15000 GCA_949357725.1 Hyperoplus immaculatus
ACTTTTATCGCGTGCACAATGCACCTGAACCGCAAGCCGCTCCTAGAGCTGTTGTTGCAGATTTAAAATGCGCAGTTTCATTATGTGCCCGCCATTTTCACACGGTGAAAGAGCTAGTGTCTCACTTAAATGATCATATTGGAGAGGGCAGGTCTGTGTCATGTCCAGTAAGTGGTTGTAAGCACGTGTTTACAAAAAAGTCATCATTTACTTCTCACATGTGTAGGAAGCATAAAGCATGCTCCCCTGATGATATTGATGACATGTACAGGGAAAATCGCCCTCAGCCCACAAATGTCATTGCCAGTACAGATGATTCAGAAAACACACATGAAGCTATGCCAACAGCCAGTGATATGCCAGAGATTGATAGTAATTCTTATCTCAGAAACATGTGTCTCTTTTACCTTAAACTGCAAGGACAGCTGCTTGTACCTGCCTCTACTATACAGACTATTGTAGAGGAAATGCAAAATGTGCATGACTTAGGTCAAGCCTACACAATAAATAAAGTAAGTTCTTTATTAAAAAATGATATGAGTCTATCAGATGAAGCGGTCACTAAAATCTGTGACTGCATTAAAGAGTCAGATTTGTTCTCTTCCTGTCATCAGGGACAATTAAGAACAACATACATCAGAAATCAGACATTCACAAAAATGTTTAAATACACAGAACCCCGAAAAGTGGCATTGGGAATGGATGAAAACATGACACAAAAATGTGCATACTACATACCAGTTGCAGAAACTCTGAAGAGCTTTCTACAGTCCGATTTATGGAGGAATACACAGGCACAACAGTTTGGAGATCCTGATGTAGAGGTTTTTACCGATTTATATGATGGACAAAATTTCAAATGCCACCAGTTCTTTAATGAAAACCCTGAAAGCCTCAAACTGATTTTGTACCAAGATTCATTTGAAGTTGTGAATCCCCTGGGTTCTGGTAAAAAGACACACAAAGTGCTTGCAGTCTATCTTTCATTAGCAAATTTACCCATCCATTTGCGTTCCAATACTGATAATATGTTGTTGGTCTTGTTATGTGTTGAGAATGACTTTAAGCGTTTTGGAATAGCCAAAGTTTTCTCAGAGTTGTTAGCAGATCTGAAATCCTTGGAGACAGATGGAATAAATGTAGATGGGGAAACAGTAAAAGCAGGTCTTTACTGCATTGCTGGGGATAACTTGGGTTCTCATTGTGTAGGTGGGTTTACAGAAAACTTCAGCACCTCTCAATATTTTTGCAGATACTGTGAAATCACAAGAACTGAGTTTCATGCTGATCCGAATGCCTGTGGTCCTCCACGCACCCCAGAGACGTATGACGCGGCTGTGGCGGATCTCCAGGCTGAATACATCCAATGTGTCAGAGGAATAAAGGTAAACTCTGTCTTTAATACCCTTGAGTCTTTTCACGTCTCCCAGCCTGGTCTCCCTCCTTGTTTAGGTCATGACCTCTTTGAAGGAGTCTTGTCATATGATCTAGCACTGTACCTGAAGAACATTATAAAAAAGAAAAAATGGTTCACATACTCCCTCTTAAACAGGCGCATCAAGCAGTTTAAGTATAAAGGATCTGAAGCGCTCACAAAGCCATGTGCTCTCAAACCTGACGGAGCAAAGTTATCAGGGCAAGCCGTTCAAAACTGGAACCTTTTGAGATTGCTACCAGTTTTGATTGGTGACAAAGTGCAAAACCATCAGGATGAAGTATGGCAGTTAGCTCTCCAGTTAAAAGACATTGCAGATCTTATTTGTGCTCAGAACATTTCCTTGTCACAGATAGCATGTTGACATTTTGATCAAAGAATATTTGGAGATGAGAAAGATGTTGTTTCCTGAAATTCAACTAAAACCCAAACACCACTATTTGCGCCATTATTCAGCACTGTTGTTGAAATTTGGTCCATTGATGAGGTTATGGACACTTAGGTTTGAAAGTAAACACAGTTATTTCAAAAGATGTGCCAGACACTTGAAAAATTTCAAAAACATTTGTCAAACTTTGTCAGAGCGTCATCAGATGTATCAGGCATATCTTTTAGCTGGGCAAGAATGCAGTACACTACTGCAAGTGAAGGAGAGCTGTGCGTTTTATCCCAACCTCTACAGTGACACTATCAAACATGCAGTCAGGGAGTTAGCCTTTTCGGAAAACGATACCAAAGTTACCACAGACATTCAGTATAAGGGCACTGCATATAAAAAAGGACAGTTTCTTGTGTACAGAAATGATGAGTATATGGACTTTGGTGAACTTCTACTCATCTTGATTCAAAATGACACATCTGTGTATGTTTTGATGGATATCCACAAAGGCATCTTCCTCTCAGAATACCATCTGTATTCTGTGACAAAGGACAGTCTTGGGTTACAGTGTATCAACATTAATGACCTGCCCGATTTCTATCCTTTGGTATCATACATTCTGGATGGATACCAAGTCATTCCACTAAAACACAGTATTGTGGCAAAATAAAGTCCAATTAAAGCGGACTTACATTGTAAATAGTTTGACATTAATATAAGTGTTAGCTGATGCATGTCCCTGCCCTGTTAAAGGTTCAGTAAGCAGAATAGTCAGTTTAGCTAACTTCCTGTCAGTTACTGCAGTTAGCCGTCCCCTCCCTCATCACCACATTAATGCACTGCGGTCTTCAAGCAGCGAGTTATCTAGCATCATCTCAGATCCATAAGTGTGATAAAACATAATAAAAACCATCAATACAGGCATTGGGAAGGATTTTTACCTACTCCGCCATTGTAGGCGCATAAACATTCACCCCTCTTCTGTCGCTCTGCGCGTGCACCGGCAGTGAGACAGGTGCCGGTTTGTTGCATTCTCTCTTCTGATTGGTTATCAGTAGTGGGATCCCCGAAAAGTTTATTTGCCGATTACATGCAGAGCGAGTGACTGAGAGATCGGCTTTATGAAACGCGCACACTATACTAGTGATCACTGTATGAATAAAGAGCGATTTAACACTTATATTAACATCAATAAATCGCTTACTTCACCTTTAAGTGTATGAACTTCTTTTCTGTTCTGTTTTGAAGGCATTTGTTCTTCAGTGCAAATATGTGTGACGCAGAGCGAACCTTCCTAGATGTCGCCATCACTGAATTCCTACCAGAACTTCCAGCAGTAAACAAAACCATCCTGGAAGAGCACTTGCAGACCCTTGGTGTGGAGATGGCTGATGATCTACGCTTTGTAACGGAGGCTGATTTGATGACAGCGTTAAGACCTGTACAAGCCAGAAAGCTTCTTTCTGCTTGGAAACGGAAATGTAAGTAAAAACACAACACCACAACTAATCAAAAACAAAAACATACATGGACATTTTGTAATATTGTACAGTGTGTCATAATTAAATTTTTTGGTCATTTACAGACCAGACTCCCGAGAACAGCTCACTATCATCTGAGGAAGCCTCACCTACCCAATTGCTGTCATATCTCTCTGTTTCACCCGGAAGTTCATCGTCAACCTCCAACAGCAGCCAAGGACTTGACACACAGTGGGACGACAACTTTGAAATTCCATGGAGTAAGTTTCCTGAGGAAGTGATGCATTCTCTTGAGAAGGGAAAAAGGCCAGGCCCAAAACTGAGGAGGCAAATGGTCCGGATTGTTGTGACTGAGATGATGGAAAAATGCCCTCATGTAGGCAAAAAGCATTCAACTGACGTTGCAAAAAAAATGGGCGCAAAATATCCACATTCTCTGCAAGATGTAATAGAGGGCGATATTGTTGGAGCAGGCTACCTTTCCCTTGTCAAACAGTTGCAAAATAGAATCGAAAATGCGAGGCGCACTTCAACACCCAAAATAAGAAAAAGAAAACATCAGACTGATGACTCAGACCACACAGACGAGATCCCATTGGAAGAGAGAGCAGCAATGCAGGACACGTATGGATGCATTAAATGGAATGTAGAATTTCTGCCCCGTGAAGAAACTCAAGAGAGCCAGCAGCAAAAGATGGAAAAACTCAAGGTGATGTTCCAACACTCTGATGCCAATCCAGAGGAGGTCAAATGTTTAATGAAGTCCACTTTTTACACACAGCGACAACATGTCAACCTGGGAAAAAGTATCAAATGCCTTAGAGAGGAGTGGCCGTTTTGCTTTGATGACCTTGGCATGTCAGTTCACTTCAAGGAACTGACAGGGAATGACCTCAAAGAGACATTCACACGAAATTTGGATTTGAAGGGAAAAAGGCTTCTCGACTACATGGCCACAGTTTGTCAGCAAGAGCAAGAAGTTTCTTCAGACTTATGCAAGGCTTCAGAGAATGCGGGGACAGCAGAGTGGCTGTTCAGATGACGTGAAAGAGATGCTCCTGCTTCTGCTCAACTACTTTGATGAGAAGGAGGAGTCCATGTTCTTCCATGTAGAAGATACATGTCTGGCAGAAGATGTCCAACTGGAGCAAGTGCCTCTGACACCCACTGTCATTGTCTGTGGTAAGTCTGTTTCATATCTTTTTTTTTTATTAAACTGTTTATAAATTATAAATTGTCATGTGAGTGCAGTGCTTATTAATAAAACCTGTTAAATAATTTGTTCATAGGACAGTCCTGCTATTCCTCAACAAGGTACATGCTGAGTCTGGATCGGAACCTTGTCAACACAAACATCTCCTCCTTCATTTCTGCATTGTGCCTCATGTTCGGGAGCTACTACATTTTCAACATCCATTATCCATCTGAGCTGGCTTCAACTCTGGAGTTCCTTCAAAGGTGAGTAAACATGGTTTACTCATTTCTCAGACCTGAGACTGGGACCTGGAGTCTGGCTCAGAGGTTCCAGTCTTAAAGGAGAATTCCCGGCCGTTTGTAATCAATAGCCCTGTTGATTTGAGGTTACAGGTGCTGCAGTATGAAAAATAACGTGAAAATTTGACTCAATATTTACCGAGTATCAGAACGACAGCTAAAGCAAACCTATTGGGCCAAGCTCCCTTAACCCATTGATGACTATGGCAATCTCGGATGCATGTCCTTAATGCCTGAGGGTTTTCTGAAAAAATAGTATGTATTGTCAAGTCTACCAAAACCTTAATATCTAAGCCTGTGTAGCACATAGAAACATGAAATAAAATACATTTAAAAGTTAAGGTTCACAGGTTTTATTTAAACATGCTCCGTTAGCGCTTACAAACCAACACATTTTTCCAAAAATCGTCAAAATTAGATGGGGGAGAAAAAAATAAAAATAAATAATATAAAATATTTAAAAATAATGTGCTAAATGAGGTTATAATCCTGCTTCCTTTTAGCATGGATAGTAGTGACTGAGTGTGCAGTGGAGGGATAAAGATAGACAGATATAGGACGGAGAAGATAGCTTTATTTTATTATTTAGTTCAGTTATCACTGGCACCATAAATCCGACTTCCCAGTACAACTGGAACGCAGACTGACTCCTGCTGTCGGAAGCCGATCAGCTGGTCCAAATGGCTGTATACCACTGAGATGAAAACGAAACTGAAACTTAACTATCTCCTGGCTGGGCTGAATTTGAGTTGGAGCAGCAAAATATAGCCTAAATTCATAAATATTGTTAATAAATAGATGCAATGTGTTGTGTGATTTTCGTCAGTAGTCTATAGTAGACCTTGATTCTGCTCTCCGAACGCCACTAACTGTTCTGTAATACATTATCGCCGACACAGCTGGCGTATTTTTTTAATTATTATTTATTTATAAATGTTTTGATTTGTGTGATTTTTGGCAAAATACACATTTTTTGGGTGGTCACGTGGTCTGAAAAAATCAACGAAACCCACCTCATTTGTATTTGAACCAATGACGGTGCATTCTATGTTGCGCACGCCATGAAAATTAGATAAAGTAACAATGCTGCGCGACGCAGCATCAGGCAGGAGATACAATGTGGCATCGCGCAGCAGCCGTCATCAATGGGTTAAGTTTTACTTTTGGTTTGCTTGCCCCCATAGGTTCGCTGTAGCTGCCGTTCTGATACTCGGTCAATATTGTGCCAAATGTTCTCGTTATTTTTCCTACTAACAGGGCTATGGGTTAAAAACGGCATGCATTCTCCTTTTAATCCCGACTTTAACTAACTGGGTCTGCCTCGGCCTTGGCTCTATAGGTGTGGCCTGAGTCTTGGTCTTGGTTCTTCTTGTACTTATTTTTTTAAAATGATCAATTAAAATGCTTTAATATGCTTTTTTTTTACAGGTGTTTCTTCTCGATAAACCCAGAAAAAGGAACCAAAGTAGAGAGTAAAAACAACAAGCGTCGTCTCAACCTGAACCCTCGAGTCCTCACCCTGATACAGGATCTCTCTGATCACGAGTGGCGTCAAGCCTAAATATGGACTCTATGTGGACTCTGACTGTTTGTTTGAGAAGAGGTTCTTTTAGTTTTCGCTTTGTTAATCCACAATGTGTATTATGGTAATTAAGGCACACTGTAACTTTTCCTGGTTTAGGGTCCGCCACCCGCCTGTTTCATTATGTTATTACTTTGTAGTTATGTTCCAGGTTTTTTTTTTACATTGAAGAACTGTCTTACTGCTGTGTTTCTAGACGGCTTGTTTAGGTTTGTTTCCTTACAGGTGGTTTTCCCCCTATGTGTTCTATGTCCCACGGGCACGGACGTGGTGACATCCTATACAGAAGGGTGCGTATTGTATGGTGTTGCGAAACATAAATGATGTAGCTATCTCAAGTTAATGTACTCACTCACTCACTCACTCACTCACTCACTCTCACACACACACACAGACAAGCACTCACAGTGCCAGTGTGTTAGTCGGGACACTTCCGGTGCCATCAAGCACTGATAATTTTTGGCACATTAGGCCGCGTATTAAAGGGATTTAAGCCTAAATGTGGACTCACTGTTAGGTTTCGCTTTGTTAAATCCACAATTTGTATTATGGATATTAAATATGTAATTTGTTTTAAAGTCTTGCAATATGTACAAGTGCACTGTTATTTTTATCTGACACAGGCTTGTTTCCATTTTGTATATGTTGGAAAAAAAATTGCATCCAATTGTTTATTGCCGATGGCTGTTAAATAAATTTCCCAAAAGTGATATTTTCCTCTCTTGTCTTTTCTCAAAATGTATTTTTGCATGTTTTGCTGTAGGAGTATTAGTAATAATTTTACAGGTTTATAAGTAAATTTTACATTAAAACTTGATTATTAAAACATAAAAATACAGCATATTATAAATAGATTTTATGTATAATATACAGAACAATACCATTTAAAATGCAAAGTTTTACTGCTGTTTCAACAGTTAAAATGTGTTTTTTGTACGGTATTTCCCTGTTAAATTTACCATTTATTGATGCATAAGCAATTATTACATGTAAAAAATACAGGAAATAGTCTTTTTATATACAACACTGTAATGTGAAATTAACAAAACATTTTTGTAGAATTAACAGTTTTTTAATGTGATTCAGCCGTGATTTCATTCACTGTAAATCAATTGACATATTTCGTTGG
>CASHTC010001314.1:0-2500 GCA_949357725.1 Hyperoplus immaculatus
TGTTGGGTGGGTTAAATCCCTGGCTGATCTGTTTTCTGCAGATAACGACAAGTTTGATTTACTTACTAAAACTAAATAAAACTTAAAATCGGTGAAGTCCAGTGTTGGTGGTCGTGCTTTAAAGAAGGTAAAGCTCCTGAGAAGATACAATATGGTACAAGGTCACTGAGACCCTCACACTGTGTAAAGGTCACAGTAAACTTTGACCTTTGACCTCCAGAATCTACCCAGTTCATCTTTGGGTCAGAGTGGACATTAGTGCAAAGAGCGAAGACAATACCTCAAAGCGTTCTGGAGATATTGTGGAACAAGAATGGACCGGACGGACAGACAGACAGACACAGACAGACAGACAGACAGACAGACAGACAGACAAACGGACGAGACGGACGGACGGACCGGACGGACGGACGGACAGACGGACGGACAGACAACCTGGAAATAAAAACTCAAAATTGGTCCTCACAAAGATGGACTTACAGTATCTCACAAAAGTGAGTACACCCCTCACATTTCTTCACATTTTTCTTTATATCTTTCCATGGGACAACACTGAATAAATGACACTTTAATACAATGTAAAGTAGTCAGTGTACGGCTTGTATAACAGTGAAAATTTACTGTCCCCTCAAAATAACTTGACACACAACCATTAATGTCTAAAACTGCTGGCAACAAAAAGTGAGTACACCCCTTAGAAAAAATTTACAAATTGGGCCAAAGTGTAAATATTTGTGTGGCCACCATTATTTTCCAGCACTGCCTTAACCTTCTTGGGCATGTAGTTCACTAGAGCTTCACAGGTTGCAACTGGAACCCTCTTCCACCCATTTATGACAGCATCACAGAGCTGGTGGATATTAAAGACCTTGCGTTCCTCCACCTTCCATTTGAGGATGCCCCAAAGATGCTCAATAGGGTTTAGGTCTGGAGACATGCTTGGCCAGGCCATAACCTTTACCCTCAGCTTTTTTAGCAAGCCACTGGTCGTCTTGGAGGTGTGTTTGGGGTCGTTATCATGTTGCAATACCACCCTGCGGCCCAGTTTACGAAGGTTGAGTGCACATGGTCAGCGTCGTACACAGAGGTTGGCTTTGGAAAATAGACGTATGAGTGCTGCCAGCATTGCTGAAGGGCTTGAAGGGGTGGGGGGTCAACCTGTCAGTGCTCAGACCATACGCCGCACTCTGCATCATACTGGTCTGCATGGTTGTCATCCCAGAAGGAAGCCTATTCTAAAGATGATGCACAAGAAACCCCACAAAAAGTTTGCTGAAGACAAACAGACTACGGACATGGATTACTGCAACCATGTCCTGTGGTCTGATGAGACCAAAATACATTTATTTGGTTCAGATGGTGTTAAGAGTGTGGAGCGGCAACCAGGTGAGGAGTACAAAGACAAGTGTGTCTTGCCTAGAGTCAAGCATGGTGGTTGGAGTGTCATGGTCTGGGGCTGCATGAGTGCTGCCAGCACTGGGGATCTACAGTTCATTGAATTCTAACATGTACTGTGACATACTGAAGCAGAGCATGATCCCCTCCCTTCATAAACTGGGCCGCAGGGCAGTACTGCAACATGATAACGACCCCAAACACCCCTCCGAACGACCACTGGCTTGTTAAAGAAGCTGAGGGTAAAGGTTATGGACTGGCCAAGCATGTCTCCAGTCTTAAACCCTATTGAGCATCTTTGGGGCATCCTAAAACGGGAGATGGAGGAGCGCAAGGACTCTAATATCCACCAGCTCCTTGATGTCGTCATGAATGGGTAGAAGAGGGTTCCAGTTGCAACCTGTGAAGCTCTAGTGAACTACATGCCCAAGAGGGTTAAGGCAGTGCTAGAAAATAATGATGGCAAAACAAAATATTGACACTTTGGGCCCAATTTGGACATTTTTTCTTAGGGGTGTACTCACTTTTGTTGCCAGCAGTTTAGACATTAATGGCTGTGTGTCGACTTATTTTGAGGGGACAGTAAATTTACACTGTTATACAAGCTGTACACTGACTACTTGACATTGTATCAAAGTGTCATTTATTCAGTGTTGTCGCATGGAAAGATATAATGAAATATTTGAAGAAATGTTAGGGGTGTACTCACTTTTGTGAGATACTGTACAAGACAATGACACACACACACACACAGACACACACACACAGACACACACACACTCACGCACACACGCACATGCACACACACACACACACACACACACACACACACAGTTAGCGGCTTTTGACCCAAGTTGCACAACATGTCACACTGCTGCAATGCATGCTGGGAGGAAATGGGACACACACACACACACACTAACACACACACACACACACACACACACACTGTATCACAGACACACAGACACACAGACACACAGACACACACACACACACACACACACACACACACACACACACACACACACACACACACAGACACACAGACACACAGACACACAGACACACACACACACACACACACACACACAGACACACACTG
>CASHTC010001314.1:5000-7500 GCA_949357725.1 Hyperoplus immaculatus
GGAAGCAGATTGGTTCATCTCCACTACGGAGCCGGCCGCCGATTGGTTCAAATGCATCTCACTGCCTGTCACTCAAACACAGATCACAGCGAATTGTCTCTCAAGGCCTCAAAGAGCATCCACTGCATCTCCACACCTGCACAGGTAGACTGTCTGTGTGATGCAGTTCATCTTTAGACTCTGTTAGGAGCTGTGGAAAGAACCTTGCCCTGTGTGAATGTCGATAGTCAGCCTGCTGCTATCGGTGTATGAATGTGTGTGTGAATGGTAACGTGGGAAAGGAAAACAGGTCTCCCTTGAAAAAGAGTCTTCGGTCTCAATGGGATTTACCTGTAGAAACAAAGGTTGAAAAAATAAAAGAAACTTTATGTCATTCGGGCGGCTTTGGCGAAGTGTGTAGGGCGATCGACCCTCAACTACAGGGTCGGTGGTTGGATCCCCCGTCTCCCCGCCACATGTCCAAGTGTCCCTGGGCAAAGAGACACTGAACCCTAAATGTCTCCTGATAGTTAGCTTGCACCCTGCGTGGTAGCTGCTGCTGCTATCGGTGTATGAATGTGTGTGTGAATGGTAACGTGGGAATGGGAACAGGTCTCCCTTGTAAAAGAGTCTCCGGTCTCAGTGGGATTTACCTGTAGAAATAAAGGTTAAAGAAAGATAGATGGCTGTAACTTCTCTTGATTGACAGCTGAAGCTCAACTCTCCACAAAGCATCTAGGACACCGTCAGGTTCATTGAGCATCTAGGACACCGTCAGGTTCATTGAGCATCTAGGACACCGTCAGGTTCATTGAGCATCTAGGACACCGTCAGGTTCATTGCCTGCTGCCTTGACATTGTTGATGCCTGTGTCTCTTCATACATGGCTCCTTGATGAGCTAACAGTTTAAACAAGAATTTTTTGGACAAAATTTCAAACGTAGAACCAATTTGATTTTAAGTGTGAACTGAGCCGGCCGGTTCTACAGTGGGTTCTGAAAAGCCCAAAGGTCATGTGGAGGTCAACGTCTCTCTCTCTCTCTCTCTCATCCTCTACTTCTTCTTCTCCTCTTTCTGTCTCTCCATCAGGAGAACCAACCAGGACTGAGACGGAGCAGTCGGGCATTTGAGGGGAAAATCTTAAGAATTGTCAAAAAAATTCTCAAGGAAAAATGTCTGTCTAGTTTACTAATCCATCTTCATCCACACGTTCAGTTTTTTTTTACATGGATTTGAAACATTGCACTGAATAAACAAGGCAAAGCTCGGCCTGACTTTGCCTTGTTTATGCGTGTGAATGGATCTAAGCATCAGCCTCTAGGTTGAGATAGTCTCATGACATTCTGATGGCTTCATTTCATGTTCATAAATTCAAAAATAAATAAATTTGTTCTTTCTTCTATGAGGTTGAATATTAGTTCAACTTCATTTTTTTGTGCATGATGTAGGCTAAACCTGGCTATGATACATTACTGCTATGTGTACATAATCTATCTATCTATCTATCTATCTATCTATCTATCTATCTATCTATCTATCTATCTATCTATCTATCTATCTATCTATCTATCTATCCATCCATGTGCCCCTCTTTTGCTGTAGGCTAAACCTGGCTATGATACATTACTGCTATGTGTACAAAAAATGATTGTAAAAAGAGAAAATGCTTCAGTGACTCTGTGTGAGAGATCAGTTATGTTTTCTGGGGTTAACAAACGGTTGCTCTTATATGCCTTTGTGTTATAGGTTTGTTCAATATAAGTATAAATACATCTGTCTGTCTGTCTGTCTGTCTGTCTGTAGGTCCAACTATCTATCTATCTATCTATCTATCTATCTATCTATCTATCTTTCTATCTATCTATCTATCTATCTATCTATCTATCTATCTATCTATCTATCTATCTTTCTATCTATCTATCTTTCTATCTATCTATCTATCTATCTATCTATCTATCTATCTATCTATCTATCTATCTATCTATCTATCTAACTATCTATCTATCTATCTATCTATCCATCCATCCATCCATCCATGTGCCCCTCTTTAAAATGAATATAGTGTAAACCTATAGCAGTTTTTTGTCCATCTCCTGTCTTTGTATTCCAAGAGTTCAATCCGTTTCAGAAGCAAAATGTCCACAAAGCAGAACGGAGCAGAACGGAGCAGAACAGAGCAGAACAGAGCAGAACAGAGCAGAACAAAGCAGAACGGAGCAGAACGGAGCAGAACGGAGCAGGACAGAGCAGGACTGAGGCGATAGTAATCCACAGTTTGGTTCATCTGGGTCCAACTGAAGAAGGTTCAAAATCCACGAAGAAAAAGACGAAAAGTTCCAAAGCAAACAAATCTTAACTTCAACTGAAAACGTTTAGACTGTTTAAACGGTTTCGACTGTTGGTCATTTAAACTGCGTCTGCTGCTCTGTCATGTCCTCGCAAGACTCTCTCCTTTCATTCCAGAGATCTGTCTGTCCCAATCAGACACACACACAGTCACACAGTCACACACACACACACA
>CASHTC010001314.1:20000-47500 GCA_949357725.1 Hyperoplus immaculatus
CCCACAGGCTAATTGTTTGTGATTTACCTGCTCAGGTGACAGAGCGTGAACCCCAGCGCCATGACGCTCTGGCTCTCTGACGTCATGTCTCTGCAGCGCGTGTCCAGCTGGTCCAACGCACGCGCCCAGCAGCCTCCGGTGCGTGAACGAGAGGCGAGTTGACGCATGCGCCTGAGCTGCGTCCGGCCGCGCTCAGTGTCGGAGTCAGAGCCGGCGGAGAGAGACCAGAGAGCGGCCAACAGAAACGGAAACATAGCGGTGGTTTTGGTGGTAAAGGAGGCCGCCATGTTTGATATTTACCTGGGTCCGATGGGCCAATCAGGAGACAGATATACACCTGGGTAAAGGTCACGGAGGGGTCACTACTCTGACGTCACAGCTGCTCAGAATTAGACTGATTTTAAACCTGCAGTGTGTAGAATTTTGGGTTTTATTTCCTAGCAGATTTTGTAGAAAGTAATTATAATATCCATTAGTACATTTAATTTAGTGCATAATAGCTGAAAAAAATGTTTTGAATTATTTTTTTTCCCCTTAGAAAGGGTCTCATATATGTCCATATTTCTGCATATTTTGGACCAAGGCCTTGTGCCGCCATCTTGAAAGTGTCATAGTTGGAATGTCATCAGGTGCATTGTTTAGAATTTAGAATTGTTCTTGTCCTTGAAGGCCACTGTAGCTTCTGTTATTATTCTAAAGGGGTGGGGTTACCCAGGGAGCGTTGCATTCTAGAACTTTCTAGAACTTTCTTGATGATGTCATATTACACACTGCACCTTTAAAGGTTTTATTATTTTTGACCAATCAGCTTGTCTTTTTCTCTCTAAGATATATGCAGTATACTTTTGGAGAAATAGGAAGAATTTTTCAATAAAGTTAATTGAAAAAGGTTGGGGTAAGTTACTGAGAAACGATTATGTTGTCACTGCCACTCTTCATCTGGGTTTTGGAAACAGAGAACTTTAAACATATCGTGTGATTATTTTAGTCACAATCCAGAAAACTACGGAGTCTCCAGAACGGATGTCCACTATCAGCTATTTGAATTTGAATTTTTGCTTTTCTTTCAGACATCAAAAACAATACAAGAGATATTTGATTTGGCACTGCATCAACATGTTATATTTTAGTTTATGTTATTTTTATTTATTTTTGTGACTGTCTGTTTGTGTCTTGTGGTCTACATGTCTGTGTCACTTTGTGGTTCCTTGTGTTGTCTCACATAAAAAAATTAATAAAATAAAAAGATGCAAAAAAAAAAAACAATACAAAACTAAATGAAAAGCATAAAAATACAATAAACAAAATGTATGTTTAGATGACTTCACAAAAAGAAAAGAAAGACACAAATGATCTGTACTGATGTGATGTGCCTGAAAAGGAGCAGGAAGAAGTATACACTTATTCACAAGTCAGTCCATCACTAAATTTATGAGTTAAGACGAAACTGGTGCAATTATTTAGGTCACAAACCAGAACAACTTTGAAACAGATTGTCAAATTTTAATTAATTTTGTGGAATTACAAAAATAATTTAAAAATTAAAATCTGTGTTCATAATTCAATGTGGTAATTGTTCTTATTAATTTGATCAAATTTACCATCCATAAATGTTTCTATTTGTTCATTTATTGGCCAGTACCATTGGTGGTAGTTTTTAGTTTTTTAGTATTTTAGTATTGTTTAGGTCTGTGTAATTGTAATTATTAATGCTTGTATGATGGATGGATGTGTTTTTATCTGCTGCTGGACACCTGAATTTCTCCTCCGGGGGATCAATAAAGTATTCATCTATCTATCTATCTGTCTATCTGTCTATCTATCTATCTATCTATCTATCTATCTATCTATCTATCTATCTATCTATCAGTAAGTAGTTCACATATAAGGATTGTTCCTTGGTAGGCTATGTATAGCTGCATACAAATATAGAGAATAAATGATTCAATTCAAATTCAAATTCAAAGAACTTTATTCTTCCGTTAGGAACTTCATATGTCGAGGAGCATCAGGGTACAACAGCACATACAATATACAAACACACACGCGCGCGCACACACACACACAGCATCAGCCTGTACTCGACATATGGCAGATAAAACAATCTCTGCTTAGCCTATAGTTAAGAAAGCAATTGCAATACAAATAATAAAATAAATAATAAAAGTAATGTTTTAATTTTTTATAATATTTCGGGAATATTTTTAGATTAAACAGTTTATAAAATGTGTTTTTTTATTTAATAAACTTAATGTATTTATTATGGAAGAAGGATATAGAAAATAAACAGATGAATGTGTTACAGTGTGTGTGTGTGTGTGTGTGTGAGTGTGTGTGTGAGTTTCCATTAACACAGCTGTTCATTCTTTCCATCCAACTGTAAAATTCCTCTGCCTTTAAATCAGTCTGCACGTTGCTCTGTGTGTGTGTGTGTGTGTGTGTGTGTGTGTGTGTGTGTGTGTGTGTGAAATATCTAGTTGGAATTTTTATAACAGATATATCACTTTGATTTGCGATAGGATTATAATCACCAGATTTTTGTAAAAACTTTTAATCCAAGAGACGCACACGCTGTCTTACCTGTAAAAACTTTCTTAAGATATATATTTATTCAGGGGCAAAATGTCGGGGCTAGACTTTAATCAGGCTAAAATCAAACCAAAATGTTGAAACACTATTATTCATCATTACTTTTTTAATGGATATATTCACATTGATCTGATGCTGTTACACGTCAGCCCAGTAGGTGGCAGCTGTGCATATTGGGATGTCTGCAGTGCCAGAAATGCAAAAACTTGCTTATTTTCTAGATTATCATTTGTCCCAGCCTCCATTGAGCTGACGAACAATGTGCAATAGCATAATGTGCAATAGGTTAGCACTTAAAGGCCTACTTCACCGGTGGGAATATAAAGGTGTGTTGAACTCTGAGATCCTATTTAGTATAAATGTGCAAACATTTTAGAAATCGGTTCATCCTAGCCTGAGAAAAGGCAGAAAGAGTGTTTTATGGTCTCACTGTCTAACCCTACAGTTTCCTTCTTGTGACATCACAGTAAGGGTTAGGATTAACAGGACAGCTGGGCCAAGGGAAGACTGAGGGAAGAAAAACCTCATTCATTATATTATAATAGTTATTTTATAATGACAGAACGCTGGTTCCGTATGGGTGAAGTATTCCTTTAAGCACATAGCACTTTAGAACTATAAGCACTTTAGCACATAGCACTCTATCCATAAATTCTAGTGCAATAAATAGTTGCAGTTAATCACCATACTGTAGATTTCTATGCATTACAGCCAAGTGCAATTTAAATCCATCAAGCCCCATGTTCTCGATGTTTAAATGTTGGTTTGTCTGGTTGTGTTTGTGTCTGCGCTTGTGTTTTTGTTGTTGTACTGTGTGTATGTTAAGAGACCAATGATGTGGGGCGCTCCGGTGGTGTAGTGGATAGAGCGCGTACCATATTGGCTCCGGCCTTCGTTGCAGTGGTCACGGGTTAAAATCCGACCCGTGGACCTTTACTGCAGGTCATCCCCCCTCTCTCTCTCTGTCTCCCCATTTCAACTCTGTACTGTCTAATAAAGCTATCCCCCTCTCTCTCTCACTCTCTCTCTCCATTTCAACTCTGTACTGTCTAATAAAGCTATCCCCCTCTCTCTCACACTCTCTCTCTCCATTTCAACTCTGTACTGTCTAATAAAGCTATCCCCCTCTCTCTCACACTCTCTCTCTCCATTTCAACTCTGTACTGTCTAATAAAGCTTGAAAATGACAAAAAAAAAAGTATAAAAAGAAAGCAATGAAGCACTGAGCCCAAGACACATTTCTCTACGAGGACAATAAAGTTGAACCTTGAACGTTGATGTGAAGTCTTCATGGTAGAAATCCTCCTCTGCTCCGTCTGTGTGATTTACCTTTATCATCTAATATCAGTTTGTATGTTAAAGGTGCAGTGTGTAATATGACATCATCAAGAAAGTTCTACAAAGTTCTAGAATGCAACGCTCCCTGGGTAACCCCAACCCTTTAGAATAATAACAGAAGCTACAGTGGCCTTCAAGGACAAGAACAATTCTACATTTTAAACAATGCTCCTGATGACATTCCAACTATGACACTTTCAAGATGGCGGCACTAGGCCTTGGTCCAAGATATGCAGAAATATGGACATATATGAGAGCCTTTCTAAAAAATGTTTCAGCTATTATGCACTAAATTAAACGTACTTATGGATATTATAATTACTTTCTACAAAATCTGCTAGGAAATAAAACCCAAAATTCTACACACTGCAGCTTTAATGTGAGACAGGCAAAATCATTGTTATTCAAGAACTGGTAGATTTATAGATTTCTGTCTATTTAGCATTTAGCTTCCACAACATGGGAGTGCTCGCGGTGAAGTGGTTCGACCCCCCCGGACCCCCTCATAGAGTCCCAGTCCTGTTCACAGCAGACCCGGGTTAGAATCCAGCCCGGGTCGTTCTCTGCATGTCATTCCCCTCTCTGTCTGTCTGTCTGTCCTCTTCACAGCAGACCCGGGTTAGAATCCAGCCCGGGTCGTTCTCTGCATGTCATTCCCCTCTCTGTCTGTCTGTCTGTCTGTCTGTCCTCTTCACAGCAGACCCGGGTTAGAATCCAGCCCGGGTCGTTCTCTGCATGTCATTCCCCTCTCTGTCTGTCTGTCTGTCTGTCCTCTTCACAGCAGACCCGGGTTAGAATCCAGCCCAGGTCGTTCTCTGCATGGCACTCCCCTCTCTGTCTGTCTGTCCTCTTCACAGCAGACCCGGGTTAGAATCCAGCCCGGGTCGTTCTCTGCATGTCATTCCCCTCTCTGTCTGTCTGTCTGTCTGTCCTCTTCACAGCAGACCCGGGTTAGAATCCAGCCCGGGTCGTTCTCTGCATGGCACTCCCCTCTCTGACACATTTCATCTCATCATTTCATCTTGAAAATTGCCGCAAATTAAAAAAAGAATAATCTTATTTCATGTAGTCAGTTCGGACACAGCACTACTGTGATCATATGGACCTGTGTGTGTTATATAAAGTTGAATGGGCTGGTGGGATGGCTTAGAGGAAAGGGGGCCAACCAGTAACCATGAGGTCTCTGGTTCCTCCTCCCAGTAACCATGAGGTCTCTGGTTCCTCCTCCCAGTAACCATGAGGTCTCTGGTTCCTCCTCTCAGTAACCATGAGGTCTCTGGTTCCTCCTCCCAGTAACCATGAGGTCTCTGGTTCCTCCTCCCAGTAACCATGAGGTCTCTGGTTCCTCCTCCCAGTAACCATGAGGTCTCTGGTTCCTCCTCCCAGTAACCATGAGGTCTCTGGTTCCTCCTCCCAGTAACCATGAGGTCTCTGGTTCCTCCTCCCAGTAACCATGAGGTCTCTGGTTCCTCCTCCCAGTAACCATGAGGTCTCTGGTTCCTCCTCCCAGTAACCATGAGGTCTCTGGTTCCTCCTCCCAGTAACCATGAGGTCTCTGGTTGGATCCCCGCACCGGACAGGAGGGTGTTAGTAGTAAAACTAGTGGTGGCTGCTATTACATCTACGGTGCCCACCATCTCTACCATTGTGTCCTTGAGCAAGACACTTAACCCCAAACTGCTCCAGGGGCGCTGTACTATGGCTGACCCTGTGTGAGGACCCCCTCTGGAGTGTGTCTGTCTGTCTGTCTGTCTGTCTGTCTGTACTATGGCTGACCCTGCGCTCTGACCCCCTCTGGAGTGTGTCTGTCTGTCTGTCTGACCCTGCGCTCTGACCCCCTCTGGAGTGTGTCTGTCTGTCTGTCTGTCTCTGTCTGTACTATGGCTGACCCTGTGTGAGGACCCCCTCTGGAGTGTGTCTGTCTATCTGTCTGTCTGTCTGACCCTGCGCTCTGACCCCCTCTGGAGTGTGTCTGTGTGTCTGTCTGTCTGTCTGTCTGTCTGTACTATGGCTGACCCTGCGCTCTGACCCCCTCTGGAGTGTGTCTGTCTGTCTGTCTGTCTGTCTGTCTGTACTATGGCTGACACTGCGCTCTGACCCCCTCTGGAGTGTGTCTGTCTGTCTGTCTGTCTGTACTATGGCTGACCCTGCGCTCTGACCCCCTCTGGAGTGTGTCTGTCTGTCTGTCTGTCTGTCTGTACTATGTCTGACCCTGCGCTCTGACCCCCTCTGGAGTGTGTCTGTGTGTCTGTCTGTCTGTCTGTCTGTCTGTCTGTACTATGGCTGACACTGCGCTCTGACCCCCTCTGGAGTGTGTCTGTCTGTCTGTCTGTCTGTCTGTCTGTCTGTACTATGGCTGACCCTGCGCTCTGACCCCCTCTGGAGTGTGTCTGTCTGTCTGTCTGTCTGTCTGTACTATGTCTGACCCTGCGCTCTGACCCCCTCTGGAGTGTGTCTGTGTGTCTGTCTGTCTGTCTGTCTGACCCTGCGCTCTGACCCCCTCTGGAGTGTGTCTGCCTGTCTGTCTGTCTGTACTATGGCTGACCCTGCGCTCTGACCCCCTCTGGAGTGTGGGAACTTGAGAGGGGAGATGAGGAAAGATGAATTTCAACGTAACCACTGACTAATAAAGTAACTTCACTTAAATGAAATTGAATATTAATTATAATCATGTAATTTTTAAACCCCAATTTCTTTAAAACCATGAGGTGCAGCGAATGTTTCCCGGTAATAATTGAGACGGACACACACACATCAGGGGACAACAAACGCTTTTTTAGTTTTAGAAATAAAAATAAGAAAAACAGGTAAAAACTAGTCTTGTCTACAGCGACAGTGTATTGGAGTTTTCCATTGAATAGTCATCTTCAATATTTCAATATTAGCAACTAGATGAAGAAGTCACCACACACACAATCACTACTAAGAATCTAGAAACACAACAGGGCGGCTTGGCTGGACATGATGGCTGCTGCTGCTGGCAAGACGCACGATATAATTATAGGCACTAAACTCTGTGTAACATGCAGTATGGAGGAGGAAGGCTACTGAGGGATCTGTGCCGGGGTGAGTCCAGTGTGTTTGTGTGCGTGTGAGTGTGTGTGTTTGAGTCCAGTCTGTGTGAGTGTGAGAGTGTGTGTGAGTGTGTGAGTGTCTGTCTGTCTGTGTGTGTGTGTGTGTGTGTGTGTGTGTGTGTGTGTGTGTATTTGTGAGTGAGAGTGTGGGTGTGTCTGTGTGTCCAGTGTGTGTGTGTGGGGCGTTTGATTTGAGCAGCTGCGTGTTTGACAGACAGCATGCTAGGTTGGCTGGGAACGCAGAGGGGCGGGGTCCATTCAGCTTGGAAGGTTCGATAACGTAACAACCACGCATGACGTAATAGCAACCTTTAATGAAACGCATAAGATGAGTTTTTCGACCATAATGTAGGCTACCAACTTCATACATTTAGTTGAAGTAAGTCTCTACGAGGAACTTTGAAATATTTCTGAAACAGTCTCATTTTCCCTCTGATGATCATAAATTACATGTAACAGCAAACGAGACCATCAGTGCAAAGAATGCTATTTTTATATAGTTTTTCTTAATGCCTTTGTCATGGGTATATATGCTCACCCAGGAACAACAGCTGGCGTGGTAAAAACACTACCGCTTTTGTCCAAAGGGGGGCACTAGAATGAACACAATCTAGAAAGTTCCACGTAGCCAGATTAAATGACATAATGCGTTGTTGTTACGTTATCTGGACACGGTAACGTCAGGTGACTTATTATAACGAGGCACATGTATCGATCCGTGGTGAAGACATTCACTTATTGGAGGTTTTTTTTATTATTTCTTCTGTTTTTTTCGGGGGGAAAAAAAGCTAAATTTTTTCCAAAACGTCGTTGCTAAAGTGCAAAAGCTAATTCCCGCCGCAGAAGTTTATAGTTTATCGCTAACAGTGTGTCGGTTGGTCCGGACATGAGAGCTGAAGGAGTCAATGTATCTTGAAAAAGTCAAGCTGTCAGAAGAACTGTTATTCCCCCCCCCCCCCCCCACCCTCCCAACAGGATGTTAAAGGTGCAGTGTGTAATATGACATCATCAAGAAAGTTCTACAAAGTTCTAGAATGCAACGCTCCCTGGGTAACCCCAACCCTTTCGAATAATAACAGAAGCTACAGTGGCCTTCAAGGACAAGAACAATTCAAAATTTTAAACAATGCACCTGATGACATTCCAACTATGACACTTTCAAGATGGCGGCACAAGGCCTTGGTGCAAAATATGCAGAAATATGGACATATATGAGACCCTTTCTAAGGAAAAAATAAATAATTCAAAACATTTTTTTCAGCTATTATGCACTAAATTACATGTACTTATGGATATTATAATTACTTTCTACAAAATCTGCTAGGAAATAAAACCCAAAATTCTACACACTGCAGGTTTAACAGACAAGTTTATTAATGTTCAGAATAGTTCCTGCATCTTGCTTTCTCTCAACATGGAACAGCTGGATGGAAGACCACACCGTGCAAAACCGAAGAACTTGAATATTTTATCTGATGCCGCAGAAAGTGTAAAATTACTATAACGTATTATTTGTCTGCAAGTCCATTGGGTGGGGGAAAGAGGGGCGGGGAGGGGGGCGGAGAGGGGGAGGGGCGGGGAGGGGGAGGGGTTGTAGGTCTGTCTTATGTCTTCGTTGTTGTTGTATATATGTTATAAATCAATAAAAATTTGATTAAAAAAAAAGCATCAAAACGTTGACTTAAAGAGAAATGTGTAGAAAGTGAGCATGTCTCTAAGAACCTTGTTAAAGGACTGCTTTTTATTTACATTCTCGTTTAGAATAATTAAATCATTGTTACTATTTTGTTTTTTAATACGAATATCATCCCGGCGTGTGCCTACGTCCCATCTTCACTGAACTGACGCCATCTTACAAATAAAAACGCAATACACTGACTCCATATATTCCATTCCGTTTTGAAAGTCACTAACGGTGTTCCACAAGGGTCATTCGTCTTACCCTGTTTATAAATAACATTATAACATCATGTATGTAACAGCAATAAATGTACCTCATTCATCAATGTTCTGTAAAATGCACTTGTATGCTGACGACACTGTGCTCTATTCCTATGCGTCTACATTGAGGGAAGCCTTAAATGTAACAATGGCGCCTCGGTCTGAATGGAGATAAAGGTAAATGATAAAGCGAAAAATCCTCATCATAAAAATTTAAAACTGACCAAAAACTACAACTCCCAGGGTGCATTTCACTCACTGAAAAACTGAGAACACTGATTTTACAAAGGGAACCTATTGTTACATCCGGCCAGGGACTGCAGATGAAAACTACCCTGCTGTCTAAATCTGGTATATTTACAGAAACGCACAAATGTCAAATACAAAATGAAGATTAAAATTGCACATAATATATTTTTCTGATTGTGTGTTGGTTTTGGTGAACATATCAGGTTGCTTGTAGTATCCCAATATTTCCCGATCTATCATATCGTCACCTCTCTTATCAGGGTGACTATCATATGGACAGATTCATGCAGATACACATGCCCTAGTGAGTTTTGAAAGTTGTCCTGCATTTGGTTTAGCTGGCAGTATAAAAACTTTAATATTTATTTATTTATTTACTGCATTTCTATCCAACTGAATGTCCTGTATCGATACTTATTGCATCTAACCCTTCTCTTGTGTTTTTACTGTTGAAATGCATCACTTGAGCATTTAAACTCATTTCTTTGTATTCCTTTTTCCTATGAAATTACAATGAACCCTTTCTCATTTCTGAGTTCCTCTCCATCTCTTTCTCTCTCTCATGTCCAGACCAACAGCCTTTGACACACACAGGTTCATGTTTGTGACGTAGCCACGGGGCCCATAGCTGCTTTCAGGGTAAACCACTGTCTGGTTTTTCACCCAGACATGTCAAAATAAGACATTTCTGGAGCTGTAATCTCAAAACAGTGAAACAGTCAAACCCAAACCGTGGGGTTTTATCTTCAGGCGTTCACACCGGCCCTCTGCGAAGGAGCTGCTCTGTTTGAAAAGGCCCGCAGAGCGACATGCCATATACAAACTGTTTCATACATTCAACATGAAGACACAAGAACTATGTCCCACTCTCTCATTACTTAAGACTAACAAACTAACTTAAAGATGGAGTCAGTGATTCTGGAGAACGTTTGTTGACAAATTCACTTTTTGTCAAATCAGTGAAAATCTGGTGTTAATACACAGCCTAGGCTCTGTAAACGGACATGTTTACAAGCTACAGTGTTCACAGTCCCTTTGCGCACACACAGTACAGACAGGTAGTGGATCATGAGGAGATATTCACTCAGTACAGACAGGTAGTGGATCATGAGGAGATATTCACTGATTTTGACTCAAAGTGATTTTGACATCAAGCGTTCTCCAGAATCACTGACTGCACCTTTAAGTCGAGCTACTGTAAAGTGGGTTTGGTTGGACATTAGAAGAGATACGATGAAGCCTGAACGGAACAATCTCTAAAACGGAAGAACAAACAAAAGTGTAAATAAACGAGAAGCTTTCTTTCCTAGCACACACCTGACTCTGATTATGAGGCAGGTTGAAGGCCATGTCCACAGGTACACAGGTATGTCAGTCACCGTATCTCTCGCTCTCTCTCTCCGTCTCTCTCTCGCTCTCTCTCTCCCTCTCTCTCTCTCCGTCTCTCTCTCTCTCTCTCTCTCTCTGTTTCTCCTTTTGTCCATGCAAACGTCCCAACCGGACACTGAAGCCGGAGCGATTTGGAACCTAAACTGGTAAATTTTTGGGGAAAACTGTATTTCTGTATCTGTGGGGACAGGGGAAACTGGAAGTCCCCACAGTGTGTGTATAGAATCGAGTCTACGTTCCCAATAAAGTGCACAAGCCAGACACTTTGTTTTGGTCCATTAGCTGCTGTTCCGTTAGCTACTGCTAGGCTTAATGATAGTTTCCAAGGCAACCTAGCTTCACTACAACATTACTTCGCCGATCGGAGGAGAATCAATATATTCAGCACACACATGGATCCACTTTGGTTTTCACTGTTGCTCATTTCCAGACTGGTTTTCATTTTGCTGCTCGGTCAAGAAGTCGCCCAATGTGCAAAGCTCACAATCTTCTTCTATGGTGTCTGGCGTGGCACATTATCGCCTCCTAGTGGCCTGGCATCATCACTGCACGGTGTTCAATCGTTTCTGCTTCGTCGTGTGTACTGAGAGATATTCTAAAACACCGTTGTCAAAACGGGATTTCTTCCAAACAAAGGGGAAAATGCATTTTTTTAAATTATCCGTGTACGTGTGGACATGGCCTTATAAGGGTCTGATAGGAGGAAATCCAGGAACCTTGTTTTGTTCAAATATTTCAAACGGCTATGGAAATGTGTCCGTCTGATTGGCTACCAGCGGGGGGGGGGGGGGGGGGGGGGGGGGGGGGGGGTTGTGGAAGTGCGCGCAGACATAACCGACCCCCCCCTCTTTGTTTATCGAGGCTTCATGGCAAATGGAGAACAAAAAAAAAAAAAATTAAAAAAAATTAGATTTCTACGAAACCATTTTAAGGTGCAAACATATCTTCATAACAGAGGCGGGTGGGTGGGGTTAGGGGACTCACATCGTTAGAACAGGCCCGGGTGGGGTTAGGGAAGCGTCAGGGCCCGGGTGGGATTAAGGGAGCGTCAGTCGATAGGTTTAAATAAGAGAGTCAGCAGCTCGGCGATGAGTAAGGGAGCGTCAGTCAATAATATCAGTTTAAAGCTGTTTAACAAGAAAGGAAGAAGAAACTATCAAAATACTAAATAAAAAAAGAGGTTATATTCCGGAAGCAACTTTTCGTTCAGAGTAATGTGTTGTTAAGCGTTAGCTCCAAACTCCCCCCCCGCCCTCTACCCCCCCCCCCCCCCCCCACTCAGACTAGCGGGACACAACAGCTGCCTTTTGATTATATACACACACACACACTTCTTTATCGGTTTTTCATCTTTGTTGGATTTTCCTAGAAAAAGACGTCCGTCCGTCCGTCCCTCGGCGTCCGTTCCACAAACGTTACAGAGTCTCCAGACAGAATCTGACATTCCTACTAGTAAAACCTGAAGATCTATCAACGCAAACCACTGTCATAATCTGCTACTTTTACAAATGTTGACAATTCGCTTATTTTTGCAAAAAAAATTGTCATAATTCGCAAATTCTGCAAATGCTAACAGTGATTTCCCGTCACAACATAAACCTCTAGGGAACAGCACAGACACGTTCCTCTTCCTCGTTGTTTTGACTCAGTCCGTCAGTCTAAAAACAATCAGCGAACCAATCAGATCCGTCGATCCGATCAGCTGACCCTCTCGCTGACCACAGTCCGTGACTCGACGGTCTCCTCGCGGCTGGGGCAGGGCACGGCGGACTGGGGCACAATGGGACCGACCCCTCCTGCCCCCCCTGGAGGTCTGGTGGCCGTGCTGTTGGCGTTGGACCCTCGATCCGCTCCTAAACCTTCTCTACTCTCCGGTACCACGACCAGCCCCCGTCGCCGCTCGACTCTCCGCGCCCGACTGAAGGCCTCCTCGGTTGGGCCGCGACGTGCTCAGATCCTGGGCTGCTCGCTCTGGACCGGGCCTTCCCCTCTGGTAGTGGTGGTCAGACTAGGGGAGGAGAGGTGATGAACATGGGCCCGTTGAAGCTCGGTGGAGGGTCTGGAAGGCTGGGTTAGGGTTTGACTCCTCTGTTGTGGGTGTGCCTGCTGTGTTGTCGATTGGGAACTGGATTGTCTGGCTTGTTGGGGTCTGTATTGTTGCGGTTGTCTGGTGGGCTGTTGAGGCTGGGATAGATGCCTGGGTTGTAAGGGAGGGGGGAGCTGCGTTCTGGATAAGGGCTGGACTCCTGTTTGGGATCTCGACTGGGGTTGAATTGTTGCAGAGTTTGGCTTCTAGATTGCGGTTGCTGTTGTATTTGCGACTGCCTGTTCTGTGGCTGGGAGTGCTGCGATTGGAGTGCTGCGGTGGCGGCGGCGGACTGTGTGTGTGTGTGTGGATGCCTTTGCGTTTGGCTCCCGGGCGAATGGTGCATGTGTAGAATAGATGCGGGCTGAGAAGAAGGCGCATTGCGAGGTTGGATCTGGCCCCTGAGCGGAGTATGGTGGCTGCCCGATTGCGAGGGCGTTTTTTGGGGTTGACTGTGGGCTTGAGACGGGGGGTGCTCCTGGGGTCTTTGCTGGGCCTGTGTGGGTCTTTGATGGGGGAGGACATGCCTGGAAGGAGAGGGGTGTAGAGCCGGGTATCTAGAATGGGTTTGGGGTTGGCTGGGACTCGGGGGATGATGTTGCTGCGGTTGTGTTTGGGGTCGCGATGGAACAGTAGGCTGCCTCGGCTCCGGTAGAGATTGGGACGCAGATTTGGACTGTGGCTGTGTTTTCAGGGGTTGACTGTGGGTTGCAGAAGAAGGGGGATGATGCTCTTGTGTGGTGGGTCTTTGTTGGGGAGGAACAGACCTTGAGGGAGAGGGTTGGGGGGCAGGGTGTCGGGAATGGGAATGGGAATGGGGTTGAGGTGGGGGTGGGGGTTGGGGTGAAACGGAAAGCTGTCCCGACTGCCCCGTAGACTTGCCCTGCGTGTGGGAGTGTTGGACTAGGAGCTTGGGAACATTCTGCACCTCGGCGGACTGTCCCGGAAGTCCAGATTTCGGTGATTTCGGTGATTTTGGAGACTTGGGCGGTTGATCCACTGTGGAGCCAGAGGAATGTTGGTGTCTGTGGTGATGGTGGTGGTGATGGTGGTGGTGTTTGTGAGGGGGGCGGTCCTTACGTTTGTGGCCTTTCGATTGGCCGATGCTACTGCTGCTGCTACTGGATCCCTTGTCCCCTACATCGCCTCCTGCCTCCTCGTCCGCTTGCTCTCCCGACTTCTCCTTGTGCTTGCGTCCTTTATGCGGCTTGTGTTGTCCGGATTTAGATTGGCCCTCGTCGGGAGCCAATGGCGTGCTCTGCTGCTCGGTGGAGGCGGACCTTAGCTGGGGCTCTAAACCAATAGGAGCCGCCGCTGGAGTCGACTGTTGTTGTTTCTGCGGCGGACTCTCCATCTCCTCCACTGTCTCTCTCGTTTTGCGTTTTTTAATTGGAAGGGCCGTATCCATGGCCACAGCTTTGGCGGAAGACTCCTTGGCGGCCCTGTGTTTGGCCTCAGCGGCTAAAATGGCGGCGGCGGCGTAGCTACCCGGGGCGGGGACGCTGGACGTCGAGGCAGAGACAGAAGAAGAAGCCACAGCCGCTGTTGTGGATGTAGCCGCTGAAGCTAACGTCGATGCTAACGTCGCGGCCGGTTTTCTGCCTCGTTTCTTGGGAGCGGTTTGTGGCGGAGACGGAAGTTCTGGTTCTGATTTCCTCTTTCGACCGGGACGCGCCTTAGCAACCTGCGACGGAGACGCCACCTGGGAGGGGGGGGGGGGTGATAAAACACAGCAATAGGTTGAATTAGTGTCAACATTGACCATGTTCACATGATCAGCATATTAAGTGTCAAGATGTGACACATTATTACATCACTGAATTGATTTTATCCTGTTTTGTTGTAATCCACCAGCCTGGCATTCCCAGACCTGCCACTAGGCGCTGGCATTCCCAGACCTGCCACTAGGCGCTGGCAAATTAGATTTGCTGCGCCTGTTGGTCTGGCCACGCTCAGTTTTTTCAAAAAGACCAGAAATCGCTAAACGAACGGGGCTTACGTCACCTTGTGCATCGCTCTGATTGGTTGTAGTGCTATCCAACTGCGTGCAGTGGCATTTGAAATGCACGAGTAGGAGCCGCCCCTTGAGTTGGAAATTACTATTGATCGTGGCCAGACCCAGTGAGTGAGTGAGTGAGTGAGTGAGTGAGTGAGTGAGTGAGTGAGTGAGTGAGTGAGTGAGTGTGTGTGTGTGTGTGTGTGTGTGTGTGTGTGTGTGTGTGTGTGTGTGTGTGTGTGTGTGTCTGTATGTGTGCGAGTAAGTGTGTGTGTGTGTGTGTGTGTGTGTGTGTGTGTGTGTGTGTACCTTTAAGGCAGTAGACTCTGCCTTGCTAAAGGGCATCTTGACCAGCAGTTTGCCCGGAGACTTCTCCACCACTCTCTTCATGGCCACGCCCTCTGTGGCCTGGCGCATCTTCCCACTGCCTACAACCACAACCACAACCACACATTACATTATGTTAAAGACCTACTTCACCTACTGTCTGTCTGTCTGTCTGTCTGTCTGTCTGTCTGTCTGTCCGTCCGTCCGTCCGTCCGTCCGTCCGTCCATCCATCCATCTATCTATCTATCTATCTATCTGTCTGTCTGTCTGTCTGTAACTCAGTTAAAGAGCTCTTAGACAACTTTAACGGCAAACTTACAAGTGTTATAGATGCTATTGCGCCCACTAAGATGAAGGTTGTCTCTGGTAAGAAAAGATCTCCTTGGAGAAATGCCCCGCAGGTCAGAATAGAAAGAAGAGAGTGCCGTAAAGCAGAACGCAGGTGGCGAAAAACAAATCTCCAGGTTCATTATGACATCTTCAAGGAGAAACTGTGCACGTTTAACTCAGAACTGAGAAATGCAAGGCAGTCTTTCTTTTCTGACATCATCACCAAAAACAACAACAATGCACGTGCCCTGTTTGCTACTGTCGACAGATTAACAAACCCTCCTGTGCCAGTAGCGTCTGAGCATCTTTCCACGAGGGCCTGCAATGAATTTGCCTCCTTCTTTACTGAGAAAATTCACAAAATTAGACAAGCTGTCACTGCATCAATACCAAGTTCAACATATGTATTCCCTCTTAAAATCAATTCAAATGCAATGACAGAATTTTATCTTATAAACCACAAAAACCTGGAGGACATTATACAACACCTGAACTCCTCATCCTGTTGTCTTGACATTCTGCCCACAGGCTTCTTTAAAACTGTTTTTAGCTGTATGGCCTCAGATGTTCTACAAATTGTCAACATGTCCCTTCAGACAGGTGTATTCCCACAGGCCCTGAAAACAGCAGTCATCAAGCCACTCCTAAAAAAGAACAATCTAGATACATCACTCATGAAAAATTATAGGCCCATATCTAACCTACCATTTTTAAGTAAAATCATTGAAAAAGCTGTTTATCAACAGCTAAATAACTACTTAGCAATGAATAACTGCTTTGATGTCTTCCAGTCAGGATTTCGACAACACCACAGCACTGAGACTGCTCTGGTTAAGGTCCTCAATGACATCCATTTAAACACAGACAGTGGCAAAAGTTCTGTCTTAGTTTTACTAGATCTCAGTGCCGCTTTTGACACAGTTGACCACAGCATATTACTAGATCGACTAGCAAACTGGGTTGGACTTTCTGGAACTGTACTAAGCTGGTTTGAATCCTACTTAAAGGATAGAGACTACTATGTGTCAATAGGCAATTTCACATCTGAGGGGACAAATATTGAATGCGGGGTCCCCCAAGGTTCCATTCTTGGCCCTCTTCTATTTAACATCTACATGCTCCCACTAGCTCAGATTATGAATAAGAACAAATTATGCTACCATAATTATGCAGACGACACACAAATTTACATAACCATATCACCAGGAGACTACAGTCCAATACAGGCACTGAGTAAGTGCATTGAACAAATCAATGATTGGATGTGCCAAAATTTCCTTCAATTAAACAACGATAAAACTGAAGTAATTGTCTTTGGTGCCAAAGATGAACAATTAAAAGTCAGCGCACAGCTTACATCCGTTATGTTAGAAACCACACCCCAAGCCAGAAATCTTGGTGTTGTTGTAGACTCCGACTTGAATTTCAAGAAACACATAAAATCAATTAATAAATCAGCCTACTACCACCTAAAAAACATATCAAGAATTAAAGGGCTTATGTCTCAGCAAGATTTAGAAAAACTTGTCCATGCATTTATCTTTAGTAGACTTGACTACTGTAACAGTGTCCTTGCAGGCCTTCCAAAAAAATCTATCAGACAGCTTCAGCTAATTCAGAACGCTGCTGCTAGAGTCCTCACTAGAAAAAAAAAAGTAGATCACATTACCCCAGTTCTGAGGTCTTTACACTGGCTTCCAGTCACTCAAAGAATTGATTTCAAAATACTGATGTTGGTTTATAAAGCACTAAATGGTTTAGGGCCAAAATACATTACTGATATGCTGATACGTTATGAACCGTCCAGAGCCCTTAGGTCGTCTGGGACAGGTCTACTTACAGTCCCCAGAGTTAGGACTAAACAAGGAGAAGCAGCTTTTAGTTTTTATGCACCAAAAATATGGAACAAACTCCCAGAGAACTTGAGGTCTGCTGCAACTCTCAGTTCTTTTAAATCGAGTCTGAAGACTTTTTTGTTTCCTTTTTAACTTGCAATTTTCATTTTATTTGCTTTTAAATGTTTTTAAATCGAGTTTTATAATGTGTATTGTGTATTCTAATCTTGCCCCTGTAAAGCACTTTGAGTGGCCTTGTGTCTGAATTGTGCTATAGAAATAAACTTGCCTTGCCTTGCCTTGCCTTGTCTGTCTGTCTGTCCGTCCATCTATCTATCTATCTATCTATCTATCTATCTATTTATCTATCTATCTATCCAGCTATCTATCTATCCAGCTATCTATCTATCTAGCTATCTATCTATCCAGCTATCTATCTATCTATCTATCTATCTATCTATCTATCTATCTGTCTGTCTGTCTATCTATCTATCTATCTATCTATCTATCTATCTATCTATCTATCTATCTATCTATCTATCTATCTATCTATCTATCTATCTATCTATTGTAGGAATTTCCAACATATTTATGTTATCTTATATTAAAAGAAGTCAACACAGAACTTTGAGTTGATCAGAGTTTAGGGCAAGAAAGTCACAGGTCATACAGTGACCTTACAAACTGCAACAACAACTGTTGACACACACAGCACACAAACTGCAACAACAAGTAAGCAGACACCGGTCCCATGTTGAAATACCGGTCTTATAAATAATATCTGACATTAAGAAATGTTATCCAACCCTCACACACACTCACATACACACACCCCCACCACACTCTCACACACACACTCACATACACACCCAGACACATACACACACCCCCACCACACTCTCACACTCACACACACACACACACTTGCACACACACACACACACACACACATACACCCACACACACAGAAACACACACACACATACACACATACACCCACACACACAGACACACACACACACCCAGACACACACACACAGGTAGTATAAAGTTGAGGCCTTGCACTAGAATCGGGGCGTATGCCCGAGGAGACGGCTGCTGTGGGGGTTCCCCCCTTTACCCGGTTTCCCAAGAATAGGCCAGGGGATAGGCAAGATGAGTACAGAACTAGATATCTGATCCATTGTAACGTATAAGATAATACCTGTGTTGAATAGTAGAAGTGTCTACTAAGCTGATAACCTGATGTCAACCTTTGAATAAAGTATCCTGTTAGACCGACCTCCTACCCCTCCGTGTCTATCTTGAAGCCTGTTCAGATGTCTCCTCTCCCTCAAGTAATATCAAATGTAGTAAAACAAAATGGCCCACTCGGCCACGGTCAACACCACCTTGTTTACTACATAAATGGCGTTGTCGTAACGGAAGACTTCACAAGTTGCAGCAGACAGACAAACGGCGGAATGGGTAATGTATATTTTGCCCATAACCAATGTCAACCTGTCTGTGGTTTTTCTTTGAAGTCTGTTAAACTTGCGTGCTTTGTATAAGGAAAACAGAATCATAGACTGTCAGTATAAAATATCTGCTAGTCGTTATAACTGAATCTTGGCTTTTCTGTGGATTGTTAAGAAACTTGGTTTGTTGAAAAAGAAATGGTTGTGTTATTTTGGTTGGTTAGGCCACTCTGCTGTTTTGTTCCGTGTTTTAACATTCCATATTGATAAGAGGAATAGCAGCTGCAGTACAGTTAAAAAAAAAAAAAATAAAAATAAATAAAAATAAAAATAAATAAAAATAAAAATAAATAAAAAATAAAGAATAATAATAATGATTGCCCTGTTCGATGAGCGCCCGGGTTTGAATACGAGCACACAAAGGGTGTCTGGTTACGGCCTTTGTTCCCACGGTATTCATGTGCGTCTGGAATTTTATTCGCAGCTGGCTGGTTTTGAATAAGATTATTAGGAAAAAAGACATTCATTGTTCAAAATGACGTCGCTATATGAATAATGATTTCATGATTTCATATAGGCATGTGAAAACTGATTTTGTTTGAAATAGCTTAAGAGATCTGATCAGTCCTTAGGCTTGGAAGTAAGACAAAGTACAGAGTCAAGACGCAGTTTTCCGACAGGATGGGTTTAATAAAATGTAAATAAGAAAAAGAATGAGATGATTAAACCTGTAAATAAGAGATAAAAGACAAGATAAGATAAAAATAGGTAATGTGCACGTAGTTTGAAATGTTTTGTTGTTTAAAATGTGAGTTTTTAAAAAAAAAAAAATACGTATTTATTGAAGCAAAAGAGTGGTTTCTGAAGTTGTGTGCAGGCCTGAAAATTTCTGTGGCATGGTTGCCAGATTAAAGGACAGAGCAGTCAAAAGTGTTGATTTCATCGTGTTGGGTAGGGGGACCGAGCCCAATGGCAGTGTTGTCTCCTCGTTAAAAAACCCCCCCCCTCCCTTTTCCTCTCGCCTGCCAAGCTGAAATTGGTGGAGTGCCACACAGTGCAGGCAGGGCTATTTATAGCGGCCTGCAGAGGAGGGAGAGAGAGTGTCAATTCGCTCTGACTTTCATTTAAAAATCTGTAAGAGAGCATTAAAGTAAATAAATTGATTAGGAAATAAAATCTAATGGTACATTCTGTTGATTTGGCTTAACATAAGAATTGGGTTTGTACTGAAAATAAAACATCTAAGTTAAATTGCCTGTGTTTTAAGACACTGGAGAGACATATGAGATAATAAAAATTAAAAGAAGAGGTGACATGTGTTTAGAAAGAATTAAACTAAGTAAGAATATGGGTATATGGGTGACGTTCCTTCCACTGATATGTAACTAGTTGTTTCTCAAATGTGATTGGAAGCTGAATACAGAAGCGTTAAATTGCATTGTCACCTGAAATTTGATATCCTTTTAGGAGTGTGTGAAGGACGTGAGTTGTACAATGTTCATGTGGGTTTGAAAGAGGATGAAAATGTTTGTCTTGTTTGTGAGAATGTTTAGTGTTTAATTGAGAATCATCTCTTAATTCCAAAAAAGAGGTCTTGAAGCATGATTTGCATTTATTTCCAAAAGAAACCAAAACAGAATCATTGATTTTGTAGGTTGAATAAAGAAAGGTTGAAGTTTAGGAAAGGGTTACTAACCTTTTGAAATTAACTAAGGAAAAAGTTAACTGGAAAGTGCATTTCCTGCTGAGAATGCGTGTGAGTGCTGAAACAGCTTGCCCTAAAACTGGATAGCTGAGTATTTGTTAATGGTTGAAAAAGGTCAAAATTGTGTAAAAGAGGTTTTAAAGAAATTAAAAGTTGAAAATATAGAGTTTTGAACAATATTATTTCTGTAATTATCAATACATTGAAAGATGTGGATAAAAATCTGAAACAAGAGTAAAAGCATGAGATGACAAAATTCGGAAAAAATAGAGAACGAAAAAGGGTATGAAAATATACAAAAAACAACAGAAAATATCAAGTGTTATTTTGAAATGGGTTGCACAAAAATTAAAAGAATTAATGTTTTAAGAAACCTCGTGATGAGATATTACGGGGAAAAGCATGAAATAAACAGAAGGAATGTTTTGCATGTTTTTAAAAGCTTGGTTTTGAAAAAATCTAAAAGAGATTGTTTGACATCATAGGAATTTTAAAAGCAAATGCCTTTAACTAACGGAAATCAGCACATAGGATGATTGTGAATATTCACAGGTGTGAACCGTGAAGTTAATGTAAAAGACAAAAGGTATATTCACCTTTAAGAAAAAGATAAAGGAATGTTTTAAAAACATTTCATAATGAAATACAACACAGGGGCATGTTTGGACCACTAAAACTGCTAAAAGTGGAACTGTGTGAGTTTGAAAGAATAAAGCATGAATTGATGTGATAACGTTTAAGCATCAAGTGACAGTTTGCTTTTTTCTCAAAAACATACAGCGTATGAATCTTTTTTCTAAGAACTAAAAAGTAACCCCTAAAAACCCGACCTTGTTATGTTACATGGGAATGTAATTAGAATTACATGCAGACTGGGAAAAAAAAGAATACTACTAACATTTTCTTTTTTAATAGAAAAACGAAACAAGGAGGGACAAAAAGAGAGCAGAAAAATACAGAGAAGGGGGAGAGTCATTGCCTCCAGAGAAAAAAAAGGGAAGTGAAATAATTATTACAGAAATAACGCAAAAACAACACGCAAATCTACGCACCAGGTCAGAGTATGATTAAAAAAAAAAGTACACTGGCCAGATTTTTAATGAAATTAAATCCGTTACATGCACATGAGATCCCAACAATGTTGTGCAAAGTGGAATGATAGGACAAATGGCCATGATCCACAGTGGCCCAAAGAAGGGATGTTTGATATTGAAATCTGCCAAGACATGCAGACATTGATAAAACACCACAAGGTCAAAGATACAAGTGACCATAGGGCAATTAAAGGACCCTGGAAAGGGCAGTGTTGGACTTATTCAGGGCAGAAGGCCAGAAATTGAAGAAGTCCATAAAGAATGCAGACCATTTTGGAAAGCGCAGTATCCACTGAAACAAGAAGCAGAACAGGGAATAGTAAGCACCATCAGAGACTTTCCTTCGAGAGGCATATTGGAGATGGAGCCAAACCCAGTGGCAAATACACCCATGCTGCTGGTGTCGAAAGCAAACAAAGAGTGTTTTAGACTGGTCCATGATTTGCGTGCTGTGAATGACGTTATCAAAGATATAGAGTCAGAAGTGCCCAACCCCCATACAATACTGTCAAATATTCCCAAAGATGCAGCTTATTTTACAAAAATTGATTTAACTGCAGCATTTTTTTTCAGTCCCCCTGAGTGTCTCATCTAGGGGGCTGTTCGCGTTTCAGTACAGAGGACAGTCGTATAGATATACAAGACTGCCCATGGGACTGATATTGAGCCCACACATTTTTAACAAGGTTTTAAAAGAAGATCTATCAGACCTTACAGGAAAAGTTACCAGCGCAGTGCTGTGTTATGTAGATGACATCGCTATAGCAAGTGGCTCCTTAGAGGAATGTCACAGAGACTCAGTAACCTTGTTAAAAATGTTGGAAAGAAAAGGCCACAAGGTCGCTCTGAAAAAACTCTCATATTGTTGCACCCAGATTGAATATTTGGGGAGAGTTATAACTCAGGGGAAAAAACAAATCTCCCCCGCGCATTTGGAAGGAATTGCAAAGGCACCTAAACCAAGAACAGTTCGGGAAATGCTCATGTTTTTGGGTTTAACAGGGTACAGTTCGGATTGGGTGGACGGGTACTCGTTAATAGTAACACCACTGAGAGAAATGGTAAGGGAACAGGGGGCAGGAAATTTAAGTGAACACATTAAGTGGACTCCAACAGCGGAAGAAGCTTTTGTAGAAATTAAAACGGTACTGCAACAGGCCCCTGCTTTGACCCTACCAAATTATGAAAAGGGTTTTGAACTATACGTCTCAAGCCGCGGAGGGCACGCATGTGGTATACTCACGCAAAAAACCGGGATAGGGACTAGAGGACAGCCAATAGCATACTACTCGATCGGGTTGAGCAGCGTAGAGCTGGGTTTCCCAGAATGTTACCAAGATTTAGCAGCAGCATCTTTAATGTATGCAAAAGCATCGGCGTTGACCATGGGATATCCTATTGAGATAATAGCTCATCACAAACTCGTAAACCTGCTGGAAAAAGGTAAATTTGTTTTAACTCCGCAGCGTATGGGAGAATATTATAGGCTGTTGGAATACCCAGACGTAACAATATCCACGTGTAAGGTAAAAAACCCGGCTGACCTCCTCCCCCTCCCCACAGACGGTGAGCCACATAACTGCGAAACCGAGTCAGAAAATTACACAAAAATAAGACAAGATTTAAGCGCGTTCCCGCTACAAGACCCGGATATGGTTCTGTTTGTAGACGGTTCGTGCTATAGAGACGGTGAAAGCCTCAAGGCAGGCTATGCGGTAGTAGAATACAATAACAACCAATATAAAACGCTGGAAGCTCCACAATGTAAACAACCGTGTTCCGCTCAACTAGCAGAGCTAAAAGCGCTAACTAGAGCATGCGAACTGTCAACGGGCAAAGCAGTAAATATTTACACCAATAGTGCATATGCATTGGGCGTTGCACATTTGTTTTCTGCAGCATGGAAAGGAAGAGGGTTTAAGAAAACAGATGGCTCCCCCATACAACATCACGCACAGATCGTGGCCCTATTGGAGGCTGCTATGAAACCATCTCGGTTGGCAATTGTTAAATGCGCAGCTCATAAGAGTAATGATTCTTTTATTACATGCGGAAACAATGCCTCAGACCTAGCAGCAACAAAGGCGGCAACACTTAACCCTGGAGCAATAATGATAAATCTTGAAGTTGAGCTAAAAGTGTTAATTATAACAAAAAGTTTAGCTCGGCTGCAGGAAAAGACAACAAGCGGTGAAAAACAACAGTGGGAGTTGAGAGGAGCATGAAAAAATAAAACAGGGCTATGAAAAATCATGCAGGCCCATTAGTGGCCCCCAGTAGCCTGATACCGTTACTGGGAGCAGATGCACACGGTTTAGCCCACACAGAAGGGAAAAAGAAAAAAATGCACAGGAATATATCGACAGAGTGGAATTTTTGGTCTCCAAATACTCGACAGAAAATTGTAGCTTTCGCAAGAAAATGCATTGTGTGATTATTGTGATATATTAACACCAGTCAAAGGAAAACAATACTTGTTAGTAGTCGTCTGCAGTTATTCAAGATAGATTGAAGCAAGATTTGAAATCCCAGACATTATAAGCTCAAAAAATGGACGAGAATTTGTTGATAAGACTGTAAAATACATTCTGCAAAAACTAGGTATGAAACAGCGTTTGGGTTGCGTTTATAATCCACAAATCCAAGAGCTGGTGAAACAAATGAACGGAGTCATAAAGAACGGAATCCTCAGAATAAGCATGACTACAGGCTTAAATTGGGTTGATGCGTTTCCAGTAGCATTAATGGCGCACCGCACAAGCGCACACAGGCGGTTAAAGTTAACTCCGCATGAGATCTTAACGGGGGACTTTTCCACACACCGTGTCGGCGCAAAAGGTCCTTCATTGGATCTGTTATCAGGTGACATAAAAGCATATGTTAAACACATGACATCAATAAAAAATATAATGCGTTCTCATCTTTTGTCTTTTCAGAAGAAAAAAGAGGAGAAAAAAAGGGAGACTGAAGTCTTAATTAAACCTGGAGATCTGGTGTTTGTAAACAACTGTGGTTGTTCAAAGATTGTTTGAGGAAAGAGAAAAGAAAGCTGAATATTTAAAGAGGTAGAAACATTCTAAAAGAAAGAGGTCCATACATATCCTTAGGAAGCTGAACATTTTGGTGTTTGTATGGTTAAAAATAGCTGAAGGTTTGAAAAAGTTGAAAAGAGCCAAAAAACGCATGAAAACGGAAAAATAAGCTTAATAATAAAGTTTTAGATGACAATAGTGTAAATGCTGGAAGCTCCAGCATTCACACTAACAAGTATTTTAACCAAGCTTTACAAATAAAGTAGGCAAAAGAAGACAAGGTTATTTATATAGCACAATTCAAACACAAGGCCACTTCAAGTGCTTTACAGGGGCAAGTTAAAAATACGTAAAAGTAGAACAGTAGTACATAACAGTAGGAGACATTTAAGAGCAAAATGAAAGAAAAGTAAAACATTTGAATAAATAAAAGTTCTGTTACGGTGTGGCAGACAGGCAGGCAAGCAGGACCCAAATGCAAGACATAGTAGCAAAAAAATAATTTATTAAGCTAAAGAAAGGTAACAAAAAAGGCCAACAGGCAAAAAGTTAAGGAACAAAAGGAACAAAAGTAACACAGTGAACAGAGAGAACACACAGGACAAAGACTCACCGACACGACAAACCATAATGCACAGACAAGAAACAAAGAAACACAAGAAGTATATATACAAGACGTAACGAGACACGGGTGAAACACATCAGGGACGGAAATAGCAATGAACAAGAGGAAAGCTAGACAGGACATGGGGAGAAAGCAAGACAGAGATACCAAAAAAAAAAACAGGAAAGCACAAAGACCAAGACAGGACAAGACAAACCATGACAAGAACAGGTTAAAAATATAAACAGAAAAGTTTTCAGATTTGAGAAAAAATAACTGAGGGTTGCAGCAGACCTCAAGTATTCTGGGAGCTTGTTCCAGATACTCGGTGTAAGACAACTAAAAGCTTTTCTCCTCGTTTAGTCCTAACTCTAGGGACTGTAAGTAAACCTGTTCCAGACGACCAAAGGGCCCTGGACGGGTCATAACGTATCAGTAGATCAGTAATGTATTTTGGGGTTACACCATTTAGTGTTTTAAAATCCAACAGAAGTATGTTGAGATCAATTCCTTAAGTGGCATGAAGCTAGGGTACAGTCCTCAGAAATGGGGAATGTGATCTATTTTTTTTTAGTCGTAGTAAGAATTTGGGCAGCAGCGTTCTGATTTAACAGAAGCTGCCTGATAGATTTTTTTTTTTTTTTTTTTTGAAAGGGCTGCACGGATACTGTTACAGGAGTCAAGGCTATTAAAAGAGATAGAGGCAGGGACAGAGATTTCTAAATCTTGCTGAGACATAAGTCTTTTAGGCTGAAAAGTATGTTCTCAAATTTACAGTAAAAAACAGTAAATCCTGTGGTGTTGGGTAAGGGATAAAATCTTTTGGATAACATCGTGATTAAATTAAAGATTTTTGTGAGCAACATTTTGAAGGTTTGAGAATCCTTTGGTTCTGTGATAAATGTGTAACATTTCTTTTTTCTCTTCTAGAAGCTGTTTAACTGAGACAGTCACTGGAAAAAATGATTACAGTACACTAAAAAAAAGAAAAGGTTTAGCATTGGTTTGTAGAGTTAGATAAAAAACAAATAAATCCCCTTTCTGGATAGTGAGATTTACTAGTGATAAGGACTATCTAAAGATTATCTAAAGTCTATACTAAGAGAAATTATTATGCTTGCAATTGGTTTTGGGGCACTAAAATTCGAAGGTTGTCACAGGTCACAGTACTTTTTCTCTGACCAAAAAGAAAATAAAATAAAAATGTATATAATATCAAGAAAAAAAGAAAAAAAGTATAAAAAGAAGAAAACGGAGTTGCCTGGAAAAGACAATTTACAAAAAAATATAATAAAAACAAATGGACGGAGATACAAAGAAGACACTTAGCCTGAAGCCTGCTCAGCTCAGCAGTTTCAAGTTTCAGTATGGTCTGAAGCCAACAAGCCCAAGGAGCAAAATGCATACCGGCAGAGAACGCTCTGCCAATGTCAGAGTGAACTACAAAGATGGAGGCGTGTATGCACGTGGCTAAGTAACACCGTGCCAAAAGTGACATTCAATGCCCTGTGTGGGGACTACAGGATGGAAAAAATACAAGGATGGCAAGTAACATGTGCCATAATGACATTGCTGACTTCTGACTTGTGTTCTAGGAAAAAAAGAGACATTGAAGGAGCCGACGTGAGGGGCTCCTTTGCTTCTGAACTGAAAAAGTGGACATTCCATCTGTAAAAGGAGGGTGGAATCAACTGTCCACTTAAAAAAGTGCAAGTACTTAAATTGTGAAAATTTTCTGATTAATGGTGTTTCCCCTAAATTTAGATTTGTGCAAGCAAATGGATATGTCTGCTTTGGACATAAACTAATCTAGTTATGCCTTTAAGACAACATAAGATTTTGTAAAAAGAAGTATGTAAGATTAAAAGTTTAAAGGACTATTTTGATAACTAATAGGTTTCCTCTTTTATGCATTGAAAAAAAAAGCATGGTTAGGATTATTTCCAAATAAAAAATACAACTAGTGTTTACCGTTTTCAAATCAATAAAAGATTGTGTTGTTGCTTTCTCAGCCAAAAAGAAAGCAAGCATGACTGAGAATTATCACTTTAATGATTTTTCAGACAGAGATTTAGTGTTTTAGATATTCCCAAGTAAAGAAGGTTAAAGATAACAAAGTTAATAAAGTTAATAAAGAATAGATATTCCCAAGTGAAGAGGTATTAAAAATATTGATGAAATAATTGTTGATTAAGTAGGATTTTGAACCAATCTTATTCTCACACTTTCAGGAATACCTGAGTTTTTTAAGGGGTTGCTCTTTACAAATGACCGATTCAAGGGAATTGGATTTTTTGAAAAAGGGGTTAGCATTCTAAATTTATTAACCGTTTTGGGGTTTTGTTGATAAGAGGGCTGGGAGAAAGCCACATGTTTGTTTGTTCCTGTTTAAGTACAATTGCTCACACAAAGTGAGTATCCTATTTTTAGCTGAATTTTTAACTTAATATGCT
>CASHTC010001314.1:52500-55000 GCA_949357725.1 Hyperoplus immaculatus
TGCACTTTGAAACTGGCTACATGGAACGTACGGACTCTCCTTGATACAATAGGTACTGACAGACCCCATAGAAGAACAGCATTAGTTGCTGCTGAGCTCAAGCGCTATGATATAGACATTGCCGCTTTGAGTGAGACTAGGCTCCTGGAGGATGGATCCTTAACAGAGGAAGGGATGGGCTACACATTCTTTTGGAAAGGCTACCCTTCAGGTGGTCAGCATCAGCATGGTGTGGGCTTAGCCATTAAGAACAGTTTACTGCCAAGACTCACTGAAACACCTGTTGGCATTAGTGAAAGGCTTATGACCCTCCGTATCCCCCTTGTCAAAAATCGTTTTGCCACACTTGTTAGTGCTTATGCACCTACCCTCCCATCTGAGAATGCAGACAAGGATAAGTTTTACCAGTCCCTTGATGAAGTTCTTGGTCGGATCCCTAAGACTGATAAGATTCTTTTGCTTGGGGACTTTAATGCCAGAGTGGGACAGAACGACAGGGTATGGGATGGAGTACTTGGCAAACATGGTATTGGTCAGATTAATGCAAATGGCATGAGACTACTCACTCTGTGCTCTGAGCACAACTTAACAATAACAAATACACTTTTCCAACAGAAGAATAAATACAAAACCTCTTGGATGCACCCCCGCTCAAAACACTGGCACCTGATTGACTATGTCATTGTTAGACGATGTGACATCAGCGATGTAATCATCACCCGTGCCATGAGGGGTGCGGACTGCTGGACAGATCATCGTATGATTGTGGCTAAGATACGCATGACAGTTTGCCCTCCCATGCGGCGAAGAGGAAGTAACAGGAGGCAGCTGAATTGCACCCGCCTTCAGAACGAACATGTCAGAAATGAATTCCGTAGCTCTGTTGCTGGGAAACTGAAGGACATGGAGTTGTCAGTAAAGTCAGAAACTTTGGAGCAGAAGTGGACCTCCATTAGCTCTGCTCTCTATGACGCAGCAGCCCAAACAGTCGGCTTTAAGAGGAAGAATCACCAAGATTGGTTTGATGAAAACTCTGACACCATCCATGACATGCTTGAGAATATGCATAGATTGCATCGTAAAGCCCTCAGAAATCCATCCTGCAGTATTACAAGGGAACAATGGAAGAAAGCAAGGCAGGAAGTTCAGAGGACCACTCGGATCGCAAAGAACGAGTGGTGGGTGAAAAAGGCTGAGGAAATTCAGTATTATTCCAATATAAATGACATGCATCATTTTTACAATGCTTTAAAAACTATATATGGCCCAACAAATCGCTCTGTTACTCCTTTGAAGTCAGCAGACGGTCTGACACTTTTGAAAGATCAAAATGACATTCTGTTGAGGTGGGCCGATCATTTTGATTGCCTCCTTAATCAGGAGGCTGATGTGGACCTCACGGTTTTAGAAGAATTGCCTGATCGCCCACAAATTGACACTCTTAATCAGCCACCAAGCTTTTCGGAGGTTCAATCAGCTATCTGTTCCCTCAGGAACAACAAGTCTCCTGGAAATGACAAGATCCCAGCTGAGCTGCTTAAGCAGGGAGGATTCCAATGTACCAAAACTCTTTATCAATATATAACTGAAGTCTGGACTGAAGAGAAAATTCCTCAACAATGGAAAGATGCCAACATTGTCACAATTTATAAGAACAAGGGTGATAAGGCTATCTGTGGCAATAGTAGGGGTATTTCACTACTGGCTGTGGCTGGTAAGGTCCTGGCTAAGGTGATGTTGAACAGATTGGTCAGTAACATCACAGAGTCAATGCTGCCTGAATCACAATGTGGCTTCAGAAAAAGCAGGAGTACGGTCGACATGATCTTTACAGCATGGCAACTTCAGGAAAAGTGCCGGGACAACATCAGGATGTTTTTATAGCTTTTGTCGACCTCTCCAAATCATTTGACTCTGTTCAGAGAGAACTTCTGTGGGACATCCTCCTAAAGTTTGGCTGTCCCAAAAAATTTGTTAACATCCTCCGTCAGTTCCATGATGATATGACTGCTAGAGTGACCATGGGAGGAAAAGAATCCGCTCCTTTCCCTGTTCATACAGGCGTCAAGCAGGGCTGTGTGCTGGCACCTGTGCTCTTTAACATATTCCTTCTCTGTGTTACTCAGCTTCTCCATAAGGAGATTGAGAATAGCAGTGGTATGCATGTAGACTTCAGACTGGATGGAAACCTTTTTAATATCAGGAGATTCCAAGCTACCACCAAACTGCTTGATGAAAGGATCCTTGAACTGCAATATGCAGATGATTGCGCATTTATTGCTAACTCTCCAGAAGAGCTCCAGTCTGTCCTTAATGCTGCAGCCAGAGCATACAGCAGGATGGGTTTAACCATCAACACCACCAAAACAGAGGTTATTTGTCAATGGAGTGCCAGCCCCCCTTCCACTGTGCCTGTCTATACTGTTGCTGATGAACAGCTATCAGTGGTACCGTCATTTAAATACCTGGGGAGTATGCTCTCCGATGACTGCAGCATTGA
>CASHTC010001314.1:60000-77500 GCA_949357725.1 Hyperoplus immaculatus
CTTGTACCTGAGGCTCCTCCCCTTCCTCTGTTTGTGATGATGATGTCGTTGGGGGCGTGGCCGAGGTTTCCCCCCGGTCGGCATGGCGACGCTCTCTCCGAGCCTTCTTGGTTTTACTGTGAGACTCCTCTCCCCCCTCTCTGTGGACACAATACACCATGAGTCTGTCTGTCTGTCTGTCTGTCTGTCCGTCCGTCCGTCCGTCCGTCCGTCCGTCCGTCCGTCTGTCTGTCCTCTTCACAGCAGACCCGGGTTAGAATCCAGCCCGGGTCGTTCTCTGCATGTCATTCCCCTCTCTGTCTGTCTGTCTGTCTGTCTGTCTGTCTGTCTGTCTGTCAGTCCTCTTCACAGCAGACCCGGGTTAGAATCCAGCCCGGGTGGTTCTCTGCATGTCATTCCCCTCTCTGTCTGTCTGTCTGTCCTCTTCACAGCAGACCCGGGTTAGAATCCAGCCCGGGTGGTTCTCTGCATGTCATTCCCCTCTCTGTCTGTCTGTCTGTCTGTCTGTCTGTCTGTCTGTCTGTCTGTCAGTCCTCTTCACAGCAGACCCGGGTTAGAATCCAGCCCGGGTGGTTCTCTGCATGTCATTCCCCTCTCTGTCTGTCTGTCTGTCTGTCTGTCTGTCTGTCCTCTTCACAGCAGACCCGGGTTAGAATCCAGCCCGGGTGGTTCTCTGCATGTCATTCCCCTCTCTCTCTGTCTGTCTGTCTGTCTGTCTGTCTGTCTGTCTGTCTGTCTGTCTGTCTGTCCTCTTCACAGCAGACCCGGGTTAGAATCCAGCCCGGGTCGTTCTCTGCATGTCATTCCCCTCTCTGACACTGTCTCATAAAAATATTCTTTAAAAATAATAAACATAATAATCTCTAACATTCTTCTCACCCTAAAGACAGGACGCCTGGTGAGCAGTTTTCCCCGTGAAGGTGAAGGCCGCAAAGTCTCAAATTATTTATTCACAGGTCTCAACAGAAAACCTCTATACATATTATCTACCAAACTCTAACTGTAGGCTAACTGTTTTAATTAGGCCGTATTGTACTTTTACCAATTTAATACACCTCTGTCTAAAATGTTTCTCTTTGCCAGCTTGTTGTGTATTCAAAGCAAATCAAATCAGTTTTATTTGTATAGCCCAAAATCACAAATACATTTGTCTCAGTGGTCTTTACATTCCATACAATATGATACAATATGACACCCTGCCCTTATCTATCTATCTATCTATCTATCTATCTATCTATCTATCTATCTATCTATCTATCTATCCCTCTGCCCTTACACCCTTAGCTCGGCTGAGAAAAAACTCCCAGTAAAAAACCCTTTACCGGGATTAATTTTTTTTTAGAAATCTCAGGGAGAGTGGACAGAGTAAGGGATCCCTCTCTGTCTGTCTGTCTGTCTGTCTGTCTGTCTGTCTGTCTGTCTGTCTGTCTGTCTGTCTGTCCGTCTGTCTGTCTGGGATCCCTCTCCCAGGACGGACATGCTGCAATAGATGTCATAAGTAGAGTGTTTGATGTATTTGCTTTGTACATTGTGCCTGTATTGTTGTTTTTGTTTCTCGACATCATTGCAAATGAGGGTCAACCCCTCAATGATACCTCGAGTGTGAATAAAGGTTAAATAAATTAAACTATATCTCACTGGCTCGGTCCGGCTCCAACCTGTTTCACCCGCGAACTGAGTTTCAAAATTATTCTCCACCGTTTATTTATTTATTTAAAGCTCAATTTGGGGGGCGCCCTTAGCTCAGTTGGTAGGGCGTCCCCCCCATGGGCCCTTAGCTCAGTTGGTAGGGCGTCCCCCCCCCCCTTAGCTCAGTTGGTAGGGTGTCCCCCCCCCTTAGCTCAGTTGGTAGGGCGTCCCCCCCCCTTAGCTCAGTTGGTAGGGCGTCCCCCCCATGGGCCTCGGCCAGCAGCAGACCCGGGTTGGATTCCAGCCCGCGGTCGTTCTCTGCATGTCACTCCCCTCTCTGCCCCATTTCAACTCTGTCTCTACACTATCAATAAAGCATAAAAATGCCCAAAAAATATCTTAAAAAAAAAAGAAAAAGGTCAATTTACAGTAAGTCTGTTTTAGTCAATTTTTCTGATTGACGGGAGGATGAATATCTCACTCCAATCACCTACTCTTGATACACATAGTATCAAGATGGATCTCTGGATTTAACAAACAAATACGATTTTACGGAGAAATGTTCTAGTCGGGGACAGAAGAAAATCAGACGTAACTTTTTTTAAATAATTAAATAGACAGATGGATGGATGGATGGATGGATGGATGGATGGATGGATGGATGGATGGATGGATGGATAGATAGATAGATAGATAGATAGATAGATAGATAGATAGATAGATAGATAGATAGATAGATAGACAGACAGACAGACAGACAGACAGACAGTTAGATAGATAGATAGATAGACAGACAGACAGACAGACAGACAGACAGACAGACAGACAGACAGACAGATAGATAGATAGATAGATAGATAGAAACCTTTATTGTTATTATACAATGTACAACAAGAATAAAATGATCTTCACCTTAAACACCCACATACATCCAAAATGACAAACCTTCAAACAACATTCATACCAATGGCCACCCCCATCAATTCCCCGCTGTATGGGGCCCAGTGCTGTGCTTTTAGAGAACCAGAAGGTGTGAGGTTTGCCCCAGTTCAGTTTTAGTTTTAGTTTAGTTTAGTTTTGTTTCTTGTGTACTTGTAGCTTATTTTCTTAATCATTTTGTCGTAGTTATTTATTTCACCTTTTTTTCTGTATTCCTCGTCTGTTTATGTGAGGGAGGGGGGAGGGAGAAGGGGAGGAGGGAGGGAGAGGGGAGAGGGAGTTGGGGGTTGTGTATGTATTGTATGTGTTTACTTATTCTGGGTTTTTTTTTGGTCCATATGTAAAAAATTATAAAACCACTAAAATAAAAGAAGAAGAAAAACATTCATACCAATTAGATAAGGACAAAATAAGTGCCGGTAAATGTACATTTAAATAAAGGCCTATTACACTGTTGAATTAATTATGGCCCAAGGTATTAGGGAGAGAGGAGATGGTACTTTTTAGATGCAGCAATAAAACCAGAGATGAGTGACCTCAAACGACCCCACGAAAAGTCTGTTGACAATAAATTCCATCAAATTCTACCCACTGCACCTTTAAAGAACATTATGTCTTAAAATCACAATTCATAATAATAGGCTCATAATAAAAATGTAAATTATCAATCTATGAAAAAAAATATTAGTAAATTATTATGTATTATTTAGGATGGCAGTGCAAGGGCTCCTCTAGTAGCATAGCAAAATTATTTTTATATTAATATCTTGTGGGGACATTTTGTGCATATTGGAATATAAGGAGGGGGGTGGGGGGATTTGTGACCCTAAATGTGTGTCATAATTATTACCCTGACCCATTTCAGTTGATGTTATATAAGCACAGACTGTAAAACCCTTAAGAATATGTTTTAATCTGAATTAAAACCTCCATGGGTTTAATGCGGGGTTATCCTGGGTTACAGTCGCCTATAGCCTGACTTCACTATGTGCTAACCACCTAGCATCTCGTTAGCTCCACCACCCACCGGGGCAGTGCTGTGACGTTGGCCGCGTTTGAGCCACTTCGAGGCGGACTCAGAACCCGGGAGCTCGGCCTAACTTCCAGATAGTTTAGTGGAAGTCGCAACTCGCAAGGCAGCGGCTAAAAGCTAAAAAAGCTAAGCGCTAAACTGACGAGCCTCGTAGTAATAGGGCAGCAGTTGGACTAAAGACTGAGCAGTAAGTTGGTGACGTATTCCCTGCTAACCCCGCTCCGCTGAGACGGGCCGGCCCCAAAACCAGCGCACTGCAATGCAATAAAATATTCGGTATATAAGGCGCGAAGGAGGAAAGGGTTAGCGAAGGATAGAATATAAAAACACACACTCACAGTCTCTCCTCTCCGCTCTCCACGGCGGCCATTTTTATTTAAATAAATAATTTTATATTAAAAAAAAGCCCCAAACATCCACCCCGCCCCCTCAGACTCCATTTCCAACCTCCGTCAGCGAGCAAATGTCGCGAGATCTGCGGATTTGGGGGGCGTAGTCCCGCGAGATTTGAACTATTTCACACATGTGACGCTCGGTGCAGAACTCTGGAGCCTGGAAAACAATAACAAACTGTTTTTCACAAATAAAAGCTTCAATTATTCAACAAAAACTACTTTTTCATCAATTTCTTTTACATAAATATCCATAAATACGAACAAATAACATGCTACGTACTTACTAAAGTACATGAAATACAATGATTAATTGTAACAGCTATATGATAGTAGAAAAATAAGATATCTATTCATATAGAGTATTATTATTCTATATTAGGCCTTTAAAGCTGCAGTGTGTAGAGTTTTGGGTTTTATTTCCTAGCAGACTTTGTAGAAAGTAATTATAATATCCATAAGTACATTTAATTTAGTGCATAATAGCTGATTTTTTTATTTTTTTATTATTATTTATTTTTTCCTTAGAAAGGGTCTCATATATGTCCATATTTCTGCATATTTTGGACCAAGGCCTAGTGCCGCCATCTTGAAAGTGTCCTAGTTGGAATGTCATCAGGTGCATTGTTTAAAATGTAGAATTGTTCTTGTCCTTGAAGGCCACTGTAGCTTCTGTTATTATTCTAAAGGGGTGGGGTTACCCAGGGAGTGTTTCATTACAGAACTTTGTAGAACTTTCTTGATGCTGTCATATTACACACTGCACCTTTAAGGGTTATAGAGTAGGGTAAAGTAGATGTAGAACTTTAAGCTGTAACATAAAGATTATCAAAAAATGAATAGTTCAAAACCAAGCTGTAGAAAGACAATGGGGGGGGGGCACCGTAGCTATAGCAACAATAAGATGAATAGTGTAAAATCGCTATCATGAAACTTTATCAGTTGATTACTGACGTTATTATACGAACCATTATATTTATTTTTAAAAAAATCCCCGAAATGTTTAAATAAATATGCAAATTTGGCAATATCTCACCAACTAGGCTACATTTGCATCTCCTTAAAGCCCTACTTCACCGGTGGGAATATGAAGGTGTATTGAACTCTGAGATCCTATGTAGTATAAATGTGCAATAATTTTAGAAATCGGTTCATCCTAGCCTGAGAAAAGGCAGAAAGAGTGTTTTATGGTCTCACTGTCTAACTCTACATTTTACCATGTGTGACATCACACATCTGTGCAATGTTTAAAGGAAATCCCTCAAATCGAAATTGTTCACGAGATATTCCCCGCGTTCCAAATCACATACTTCTTCTTTTTACTACACTACATACTAAAGCACAGAAGAGTTTTAGTCTTTTTACTACACTACATACTAAAGCACAGAAGAGTTTTAGTCTTTTTACTACACTACATACTAAAGTACAGAATAGTTTTAGTCTTTTTACTACACTACATACTAAAGTACAGAAGAGTTTTAGTCTTTTTACTACACTACATACTAAAGTACAGAAGAGTTTTAGTCTTTTTACTACACTACATACTAAAGTACAGAAGAGTTTTAGTCTTTTTACTACACTACATACTAAAGTACAGAAGAGTTTTAGTCTTTTTACTACACTACATACTAAAGTACAGAAGAGTTTTAGGGCCACAGACAGGAGAGAGAGAAAAATCAGAAAAGGAAGATTTTTTTTTTCATTATGTCGAGAAATGTCAAGTATAAAGAAGAATACTCCAAAATGCTATTGGAGTTAGTGGGGCATTTATGTATTTTCAGCATCATACTACAATTGACGTGCATGTATTGGGACATCCTAAAGCTTTTTCTGGCATACTGAATAGTATTGGAATGCAGGGATTGTGTTTGTAAGAATGGAACGGACGGAATAATATAACAGACGAAATAGTTAATTTGTGAAACCCAACGAACTGAGACACAGAGGGAAGGAGAAGTAACCGAGCGATTAGGCCAAACCACAAAGTCAGAAATATGTTCCATTTGTGTGAGTGTGTGTGTGTGTGTGTGTGTGTGTGTGTGTGTGTCTGTCTGTCTGTCTGTCTCAGTGTGTAAGTGTGTGTGTGTCTCAGTGTGTGTCTGTCTGTCTCAGTGTGTGTGTGTGTGTGTGTGTGTCTGTCTGTCTGTCTCAGTGTGTGTGTGTGTGTCTGTCTCAGTGTGTGAGTGTGTGTGTGTGTCTGTCTGTCTGTCTCAGTGTGTGTGTGTGTCTGTCTGTCTGTCTCAGTGTGTGTGTGTGTCTGTCTGTCTGTCTCAGTGTGTGTGTGTGTCTGTCTCAGTGTGTGTGAGTGTGTGTGTGTCTGTCTCAGTGTGTGTGTGTGTGTGTGTGAGAGTGTGTGTGGGAGTGTGTTTGTGAGAGTGTGTGTGTGTTTGTGAGAGTGTGTGTGTGTTTGTGAGAGTGTGTGTGTGTGTTTGTGAGTGTGTGTGTGGGAGGGGTTACAGTAATAGCTTCATGCTTGACGTAGTTCACAGAGGGAAATTATTGATATTTGTCACAAAGTTTTCACTTACGACTTCCTTTCCAAAATAAAGGTCCTCCGTGTATTTTAAAAAACATTAAGAACAGTTTCTTATATACAATATTGATTGTTTACGTATAATGAATGTGTGGATATGGTGTTAATACACAGCCTAGGCTCTGTAAACTGGTCTGTAAACAAAGGAGCCCACTGTAGCTATAGCAACATGCCTGATTACAGAGCCTAGGCTGTGTAATAACACTGGGCTTCTTTTCAGTGATGATAGTTTGAAAATCCATAAGGAAGGCCGAGATGTCTGTATTTCAGTTTATGTAAATTAGGTAAAAAGGACTTGTGTGTCAACTTTCAAATAACCTACACATGCCCTGCGTTCCAATCCCCATACTTCCCTACTAAGTATTCAGTATGCCAGAAAAAGATTTAGGATGTCCCAATCCATGCAGGTCAATTGTAGTATGCTGAAAATACATAAATGCCCCACTAGCTCCAACAGCATGTTGGAGTATTCGTCTTTATTCTTGACATTTCTTGACATAATGAAAACAAATCTTCCTTATCTGATTTTTTTTTCTCTCCTGTCTGTGGCCCTAAAACTCTTCTGTACTTTAGTATGTAGTGTAGTAAAAAGACTAAAACTCTTCTGTACTTTAGTATGTAGTGTAGTAAAAAAACTAAAACTCTTCTGTGCTTTAGTATGTAGTGTAGTAAAAAGACTAAAACTCTTCTGTACTTTAGTATGTAGTGTAGTAAAAAGACTAAAACTCTTCTGTACTTTAGTATGTAGTGTAGTAAAAAGACTAAAACTCTTCTGTACTTTAGTATGTAGTGTAGTAAAAAGAAAGAGCAGGAGATTTGGAACGCAGGGATTATTTTTACACGGGGCTTTTATTTTGTATTTCCTTTTAAACGGGAACGCCCCCCCCCCTCCCTCGAGCGTGATGACGTAGTGGGCGGAAGCAGCAGCCAGAAGCTTCTCGTCTCTTTTCAGGGAGTTTTTTTTAGAAGTTCTAAAGTGTCAAAAACCCGAACCCTAAAACCCTAAACCCAGCTGTTAGCCTGCTAGCTGCTGTGTTAGCCTCTGACGTCGGCTAGTAAACATGGCGACACAGCCTCGCTTCATCTACGAGCTGCCGGCGGCGGTGCTGTGGCAGTTCTGCAGAGTGATGGACGGACTGACGGAGCTGCACTGGACTCGGTTTGGTGAGTCTGACTGACCCAGCGTTCCGAATCTCCTGCTCTTTCTTTTTACTACACTACATACTAAAGTACAGAAGAGTTTTAGTCTTTTTACTACACTACATACTAAAGTACAGAAGAGTTTTAGTCTTTTTACTACACTACATACTAAAGTACAGAAGAGTTTTAGTCTTTTTACTACACTACATACTAAAGTACAGAAGAGTTTTAGTCTTTTTACTACACTACATACTAAAGTAGGGGAGACCGGGTACAGTTGTAACACGGGACGGTTGTAACACCTTGAATTCCTCCAATCACAAACAAGCTAGAGTGATGACACTCACTGTGCTCGTGCTCCGTCAGTGTCCCTCCTTTCATTCAAAAGGAGAGCCACATCTGATACTTCAAGAAGAAGTTATCTATTTAATTCTTTTTATTTTATTAATTTTTTTATGTGAGACAACACAAGGAACCACAAAGTGACACAGACATGTAGACCATAAGACACAAACAGACAGTCACAAAAAGAAATAAAAATAACATAAACTAAAATATAACATGTTGATGCAGTGCCAAATCAAATATCTCGTGTGGCTCTCCAGTCTCTCCTCAAATGCATACCCCTATACACATCACACTCAAGAAGAAGTTATCGACAAAAGTCTGTTTTCTTCCAGACGTACTTTTTAGGATTCTGTCCTTATATCAAATGTCTATGAATCCAAACAAGTATTATTAGAATCGCTGCTTTGTAAGCTAAAAGTAAAAATGGCTAACAAGTGTCAAACTAGCATTCAAGCTAGCTCACATGAGATGAAAACATGGTTGGTGATACACAGTTGTAACACCCCGTTACAACTGTCCCAATATCACCAACCATGTTTCATTTATATTTTAAAAACTAGCTAAGGTTCAGGATAGAGTTGCAGATGGTAGAATGTGTAAATAAAAAGTAAAATGTGTGTACTGTGTGTATTGCAAATTAAATGTAAAATGTCATAAAATCACATAAAAGTGATAATGAGTAAAAGTCAGTGGAAACATGTGTTTGCTTACAGCATGCCAAACATCAGAAAGAGGATAACAGACAGGGGAGTCCCCTTACGAATACTGGAAAGGGCTTCAAATGAGGTCAGACAGGGCAAATCAGTTAGGGGAGTGGCCAAAACATATAACTGCTGTGAGAGCTGGATGAAAGCTCATCCAGGAGTCACCATGACCGTTTAGGATTTGCCAGGAATTGTGAAGAGTTCCCTTCCCCGTGCTGCATCACCAGGAAGTATTCAGACAGGGTTTGCATGCCCTGGAATTTGGCCTTTTAATAGGGATATCTTTAGTGAAAGTGACTTTGCACCACCAGAGGTTCCCTCCTCCTCTTCAGCTCCATCACCCAATGTGGCAACGGTGGCATCCTCCGTGCCACATAGAGCAACATCCCCTGTCACACCATGTGTGGTGTCTGAGCCATCAGCCTCTGCTATGGTAAAGCCACTTTTTCACCCGTGTCCATCCGTCCACACCCAAAAGCTGGCCCAAGAAAGCAGACGACAAAGGGCAGGAAAAGAAGGGAAACCGCTGTCCTGACAGATACTCCTGTGAAAGAACAACTGGAGGCTGAGAAAGGAAGGTCTACCGCTAAAAGGAAAATGAATTTCGACAACAAACAAAAGCCCAAACAGAAGAAGCAGAAAAAACAAGACTCATCTGAAGATGAAAATGAATGTTGCATAGTGTGCTTCGAGAGCTACTCCAGGGCGAGGGAGGTCTGGCTCCAGTGCTGGTCCTGCAAAGCCTGGGCACACAAGGACTGCGCAGATGGAAGGGATGATTACACGTACCACAACTCTGACTCTGACTAGGTTTTACGAGCCCTCCTACCCCTCTCTCTCTTTTGTTGGGACTGCTTGAGTTAATTGTTAAACTTTTTAGTTCTGTTCTACTTTTTAGTTCTGTTCTACCCATTAAATAATAATAATAGTGAATATCTCCGTTTGTGTTCTGTGTTGTGTCTCCTGTATGTTTAGTGAGTCTGTAACTTTGTGTTGCTGCTGACGCCGACCTGAACAGGTCTCTCTTGTAAATGAAACCCTGGGTCTCAATGAGATTTTACCTGTATAAATAAAGGTTAATAAAATAAAAAAAAAATCTCTCCTCTACTTTTCCATAGTTTGTGTGTGAGCTGTAAAATACACAGCCTAGAATCTGTAAACTGGTATGTTGATAGCTAGCTTTGTTTACATACTAGTTTACAGAGCCTAGGCTGTGTGAATAAACATTTTTCAGCTCACACACACAGTACAGACAGGTAGTGGATCATGAGGAGTTATTCACTGATTTTGACAAAAAGTGATTTTGACAACAAGTGTTCTCCAGAATCACTGACTACACCTTTTAAATGTGACGGCAATGTATTATTTATATGAAAAAGTTATGCACTTTAGCTTTAAAATGCTAAAAGATTAACAAATGATAACAATGATGAAACTACGGTAGTTTAATATTTTTTATTTATTTTTTAAATTATCTTTCAGCCTCCGAAGTCCTTTCTGAAGATTAAGCAACAAAACCAAAACCAATACCAATAACAACACTATAAGCTAAAACAACATGTTTCTTAAAATGTGTATTCTCCCCCTGCGTTCCAGTCCCCATACTTTCTACTATATAGTTTGGTAGAAAACAGATTTAGGATGTCCTGATTCTTGTGGCCAGATTTAGGATGGTTAGAAGTACCCGGATGTCCTACTTCATGCGGCCAAGATTGTTAGTGTTGAAAACTGCATCCTATTTGGGCGATTCTGACCCAAACCCAGTGCGCACCGGAAGTGACGTCACATCGACGGAGCCTCCATATGAAAACAAACGGGGATGCGACGGATATAAAAGCAAGAGGCAAGATCAAGGAGCCATGTTAGGATGAAATAAGAGAGTAAAGTATGTCCCAATAGTATGCCTACTGCATCCTAACTAGATTCTGTTTATGGTCGGATGTAGTATGTAGAATAGAGAAAAGAAAGAGGAGGAGATTCGGAACGCAACCAAAACAATAACAATGATGACATTAACAAAAAAATCATATTTTTCTGCTCTATTCTTTCCCCAGCCTCCGAGGTCCTTTCTGACCAGACTTGCGTGCGATTGGCCGAGAGGAAAGAGAGGCGGACCGAGTGTGTGATGAACCAATGGGGAAGCAGGAACGGCCGGGTGGACGAACTCATCGACCTATTACAGCGCTTGGAGCTGTTTCGGGCCTGTGATGTAATCGTGGGCTATGTTAAACTGAAGTCTTCGAACCCAAACCCAAACCCTAACACTAACCCTCCTCTACCACGATTGGCTCTCCCTACGTTTGACCACGCCCCTAAACAACCACACGCCACGCCCACACAGACCACCTGCATAGTGAAACCAGGTAGGAGTTAAATCACTCACTCACTCACTCACTCACTCACTCACTCACTCACTCACTAACTAACACAAATACACACACAAACAAAGACATATGCACGTACACACACACACACACACACACACACACACACACACACACACACACACACACACACAGATTGCCTGGAGAACACATTCTGTCAAAATCGCTCTTTGTGTGTGAGCTGAAAACAGCCCAGGCTCAGTAAGTTAATAAGTGGCCCACCATAGCTAACAACATACCAGTTTACAGAGCCTAGGCTGTGTATTAACACTGGATTATTTTTCAGTGCACACACAGTACAGACAGGTAGTGGATCATGAGGAGATATTCACTCAGTACAGACAGGTAGTGGATCATGAGGAGATATTCACTCAGTACAGACAGGTAGTGGATCATGAGGAGATATTCACTCAGTACAGACAGGTAGTGGATCATGAGGAGACAGACAGGTAGTGGATCATGAGGAGATATTCACTCAGTACAGACAGGTAGTGGATCATGAGGAGACAGACAGGTAGTGGATCAGGAGGAGACAGACAGGTAGTGGATCATGAGGAGACAGACAGGTAGTGGATCAGGAGGAGACAGACAGGTAGTGGATCAGGAGGAGACAGACAGGTAGTGGATCAGGAGGAGACAGACAGGTAGTGGATCATGAGGAGACAGACAGGTAGTGGATCATGAGGAGACAGACAGGTAGGTTTGCCTTGTGCATGAATTGTGAGAGATAAATTTGCCTGTTTTTTTCTCTCAGTAGAGAAGGTAGAACATAGACCCCTCCCCCGACCGGCTCCTCCCCCATCCTGCCTGCAGTCCCACCTCCAACAACCCGCACAGGTAACACACACACACACACACACACACACACACACACACACACTCACACACACACACACACACAGACACACACACTAGACAGACAGACAGACAGACAGACAGACACACACACACACTAGACAGGCACGCACACAAACACACACACACACAGACAGACTAGAGACACACACATCTGAACTTACATATTTTACGTTCTGAAAAGATGGCAAAAAAAAGTCTCGGCTGTGTATTAACACTGGACTTTCTTTCAGCTCACACACAGTACAGACAGGTAGTGGACCATGAGGAGGTATTCACTCAGTACAGACAGGTAGTGGATCATGAGGAGGTATTCACTCAGTACAGACAGGTAGTGGATCATGAGGAGGTATTCACTCAGTACAGACAGGTAGTGGATCATGAGGAGATATTCACTCAGTACAGACAGGTAGTGGATCATGAGGAGGTATTCACTCAGTACAGACAGGTAGTGGATCATGAGGAGACATTCACTCAGTACAGACAGGTAGTGGACTATGAGGAGACATTCACTCAGTACAGACAGGTAGTGGATCATGAGGAGATATTCACTCAGTACAGACAGGTAGTGGACCATGAGGAGATATTCACTCAGTACAGACAGGTAGTGGATCATGAGGAGATATTCACTGATTTAGACATGAAAGTGATTTTGCCAACAAGCGTTCTCTAGAATCACTGACTACACCTTTAATGCTGTCTGAACCACTAATGATGCAATAATGTGTGCGTGTGCGTGTGTGTGTGACTGTGTGTGTGTGACTGTGTGTGTGTGTGTCTGTCTGTCTGTCTGTCTGTCTGTCTGTCTGTCTGTCTGTCTGTCTGTCTGTCTGTCTGTCTGTCTGTCTGTCTGTCTGTGTATCTGTCTGTCTAGTTTGTGTGTGTGTGTGTGTGTGACTGTGTGTGTGTGCGTGTGTGTGTGTGCGTGTGCGTGTGTGTGTGTGTGTGTGTGTGTGTGTGTGTGTTTGATGTAAATAATTCTTATATATCCGTCTCTACAGTGCCCCTCGGTGGCCACAGGCAGTAACAGCAGCAGCAGTAGTGGAGGTGTGATGTGCTGGTCGTATGAAGAAGTGCATTGTGGAACAGAGGGATTCTCCCCCGCACGACAGGTCTGATTATTTGTTTGTGTGTTTATCAGGGACCGTGTACAAAAATTAGATTGTCTGTCTGTCTATCTGCCTGTCTGTCTGTCTGTCTATCTATCTATCTATCTATCTATCTGTCTATCTATCTATCTATCTATCTATCTATCTATCTATCTATCTATCTATCTATCTATCTATCTATCTATCTATCTATCTATCTATCTATCTATTTTTCTGTCTGTCTATCTGTCTGCCTTGTCTGTCTGCCTGTCTGTCTGTCTGTCCGTCTGTCTGTCGGTCTGTCTTTCTGTCTGTCTGTCTGTCTGTCTGTCTTTCTGTCTGTCTGTCTGTCTTTTGTGTGTTTATCAGGGACCGTGTACAAACATAAGATTCATTGTAAGATGCTTTGGACCATGTTTGGACTGTGCTGTAGTGCTGACGTGATTCCTGTTGTTCTGAGTTTGTACCTTCATGGTTAAATGCACCTAATGGAAGTCTCTTTGGATAATAGCGTCAGCTGAATAAAATGTAATGTAAATTTAAATGTTAATCTATCTATCTATCTATCTATCTATCTATCTATCTATCTATCTATCTATCTATCTATCTATCTATCTATCTATCTATCTATCTATCTATCTGTCTGTCTGTCTGTCTGTCTGTCTGTCTGTCTGTCTGTCTGTCTGTCTGTCTGTCTGTCTGTCTATCTATCTCTCTATCTCTCTGTCTGTCTGTCTATCTATCTCTCTGTCTGTCTGTCTGTCTGTCTGTCTGTCTGTCTGTCTGTCTGTCTGTCTGTCTGTCTGTCTGTCTGTCTGTCTGTCTGTCTATCTCTCTATCTCTCTGTCTGTCTGTCTGTCTGTGCTTTGTACCAGTGTATAACTCCTTATTATATGTTTCTCTCCAGGTGGGGGAGGGGGGGTTTGGTGTGGTCTACAGAGCAACCATGAGAAACACTGACTGTGCTGTGAAGAGGCTGAAACAGGTAAGAGGCAGGCAGGCAGGCAGACAGACAGACAGACAGACAGACAGACAGACAGACAGACAGACAGACAGGCAGGCAAACATACAGACACAGACAGACAGACACACACACACACACACACACACGCACACAGAGAGAGAGAGAGAGAGAGAGAGAGAGAGACACACACACTCACAGGTTGTGTTTTTATCACTTCTGAGGGCAGTACTTAGAGTTACATTCATTTCCTGGAGACTTGCCCTAACCATAACCACAACTTGCCCCCAAAAGGAAGGTACGTCCCCACAGTATCACTGGAGTAAACAACATGAGTAATACCAGCTCACACACACACACACACACAAGAGACACACACACACACACACACACACACACACACACACACACACACACACACAAGAGACACACACACACACACACACACAGAGACACACACTCACATGTGGGGCGACTGTGTCTCAGGTGGTAGAGCGGGTCGGCTGATGATCAAAGGGTTGGAGGTTCGATCCCCGCCCTTCCACCTGTGTCATAGTTGTTGTGTCCTTGGGCAAGACACTTCACCCACCTTGCCTCGTGTGAATGTCGATAGTTAGCTGCTGCTATCGGTGTATGAATGTGTGTGTGAATGGTAACGTGGGAAAGGAAAACAGGTCTCCCTTGATAAAGAGTCTTCGGTCTCAATGGGATTTACCTGGAGAAATAAAGGTTTAAAAACTAACACTAAGGTTGCGTTCTGAATCTCCTCCTCTTTCTTCTCTCTATTCTACATACTACATCCGACGATAAAAAGAATCTAGTTAGGATGCAGTAGGCATACTATTGGGACATACTTTACTCTCTTATTTCATCCTAACATGGCTCCTTGATCTTGCCTCTTGCTTTTATATCCGTCTCATCCCCGTTTGTTTTCATATGGAGGCTTCGTCGATGTGACGTCACTTCACGTGCGCACTGGATTGTGGGTCAGAATCGCCCAAATAGGATGCAGTTTTCAACACTAACAATCTTGGCCTCATGAAGTAGGACATCCGGGTACTTCTAACCATCCTAAATCTGGCCACAAGAATCGGGACATCCTAAATCTTTTTTCTACCAAACTATATAGTAGAAAGTATGAGATTCAGAAGGCAACCATAGTCCCTTACAATCAGAGTTTGACTAACAGGAAGTCTTCTCTGATTGGTCCATTCTGTTGCTTCAGGATTCTGCTCTGGACTGGACTCAGCTGAGGAAAAGCTTTGAGACAGAGGTCGACAAACTGACCAAGTGAGTACACACTCACTCACTCACTCACTCACTCACTCACTCACTCACTCACTCACTCACTCACTCACTCACACACACACACATTCAGAGGTGGACAAACTGACTAAGTGAGTACACTCACTCACTCACTCACTCACTCACTCACTCACTCACACACACACACACACACACACACACATTCAGAGGTGGACAAACTGACTAAGTGAGTACACTCACTCACTCACTCACTCACTCACTCACTCACTCACTCACTCACTCACTCACTCACTCACTCACACACACACACATTCAGAGGTGGACAAACTGACTAAGTGAGTACACTCACTCACTCACTCACTCACTCACTCACTCACTCACTCACTCACACACACACACACACACATTCAGAGGTGGACAAACTGACTAAGTGAGTACACTCACTCACTCACTCACTCACTCACTCACACACACACACACTCACTCACTCACTCACTCACTCACTCACTCACTCACTCACACACACACACACACACACATTCAGAGGTGGACAAACTGACTAAGTGAGTACACTCACTCACTCACTCACTCACTCACTCACACACTCACTCACTCACTCACTCACACACACACACACACACACAGAGGCTCACTATTGTGATGTTATATGTAACTCTGGTTGGGCAGTGAGACCGTAAAATAGCAACGGTGTTACTTTAAATGTGGATTCTGGAGAACGCTTGTTGTCAAAATCACTTTTAGTCAAAATCAATGAATATCTCCACACTACCTATGTGCTCTGAATGTTTTCAGTGTTGCTATCCACAGCCTAGGCTCTGTAAACTGGTATGTTACTAGCTATGGTGGGCTCTTTTACATAGCATACACAGTACAGACAGGTAGTGGATCATGAGGAGATATTCACTCAGTACAGACAGGTAGTGGATCATGAGGAGATATTCACTCAGTACAGACAGGTAGTGGATCATGAGGAGATATTCACTCAGTACAGACAGGTAGTGGATCATGAGGAGATATTCACTCAGTACAGACAGGTAGTGGATCATGAGGAGATATTCACTCAGTACAGACAGGTAGTGGATCACGAGGAGATATTCACTGATTTTGATAAAAAGTGATTTTGTCACTTTTAGCTAACTTCCTGTCAGTTACTGCAGTTAGCAGTCCCCTCCCTCGTCCCCACGTCACCACATTAATGCACTGCGGTCTTCAAGCAGCGAGTTATCTAGCATCATCTCAGATCCATAAGTGTGATAAAACATGATAAAAACCATCAAAACAGACATTGGGAAGGATTTTTACCTGCTCCGCCATTGTAGGCGCATAAACATTCACCCATCTGTTGCTCTGGCGTGCACCGGCAGTGAGACCATGGAGTGTATATACTATATATGAGTGAGACGGGTGTCGGTTTGTAGCGTTCTCTCTTCTGATTGGATAAAAATTTCGGGATACTCCAATAAGTTTATTTGCCTATTACATGCAGAGCAGCTGACTGAGAGATCGGCTTTCTGAAACGCGCACATTATGTAAGTGATCACTGTATGAATAAAGAGCGATTTAACACTTATATTAACATAAATAAACCGCTTACTGCACCTTTAACCCATTGATGACTATGGCAATCTAGGATGCATGTCCTTAATGCCTGAGGGTTTTCTGAAAAAATAGTACGAATTGTCAAGTCTACCAAAACCTTAATATCTAAGCCTGTGTAGCACATAGAAACATGAAATAAAATACATTTAAAAGTTAAGGTTCACAGGTTTTATTTAAACATGCTCCCTTAGCGCTTACAAACCAACAAATATTTCTAAAAATCGTCAAAATGAGATGAATTAGAAAATTATTAAATATTGTTAATAAATAGATGCAATGTGTTGTGTGATTTTCGTCAGTAGTCTATAGTAGACCTTGATTCTGCGCACCAAACGCCACTAACTGTTCTGTCGCCGACATAGCCGGCGTATTTTTTTAATTATTTTGTTTTATTTTTTTATTTTTTATTTTTTTGATTGACATGATTTTTGGCAAACCACACAACTTTTGGGTGGTCACGTGGTCTTAAAAAAAATCAACAAAACCCACCTCATGTGTATTTGAACCAATGACAGTGCATTCTATGCTGGGAATGCCATGAAAATTAGATAAAGTAATAATGCTGCGCGATGCAGCATCAGGCAGGAGAGACAATGTGGCATCGCGCA
>CASHTC010001314.1:82500-84051 GCA_949357725.1 Hyperoplus immaculatus
CTGTCTTTAGGTCAGACAGGGATGTTAAAGGCCTTCAACAACGGGACTGACACTGTCTTTAGGTCAGACAGGGATGTTAAAGGCCTTCAACAACGGGACTGACACTGTCTTTTGGTCAGACAGGGATGTTAAAGGCCTTCAACAACGGGACTGACACTGTCTTTAGGTCAGACAGGGATGTTAAAGGCCCCCTTCAACAACGGGACTGACACTGTCTTTTGGTCAGACAGGGATGTTAAAGGCCCCCTTCAACAACGGGACTGACACTGTCTTTAGGTCAGACAGGGATGTTAAAGGCCTTCAACAACGGGACTGACACTGTCTTTTGGTCAGACAGGGATGTTAAAGGCCTTCAACAACGGGACTGACACTGTCTTTAGGTCAGACAGGGATGTTAAAGGCCCCCTTCAACAACGGGACTGACACTGTCTTTAGGTCAGACAGGGATGTTAAAGGCCTTCAACAACGGGACTGACACTGTCTTTAGGTCAGACAGGGATGTTAAAGGCCTTCAACAACGGGACTGACACTGTCTTTTGGTCAGACAGGGATGTTAAAGGCCCCCTTCAACAACGGGACTGACACTGTCTTTAGGTCAGACAGGGATGTTAAAGGCCTTAAACAACGGGACTGACACTGTCTTTAGGTCAGACAGGGATGTTAAAGGCCCCCTTCAACAACGGGACTGACACTGTCTTTAGGTCAGACAGGGATGTTAAAGGCCTTCAACAACGGGACTGACACTGTCTTTTGGTCAGACAGGGATGTTAAAGGCCTTCAACAACGGGACTGACACTGTCTTTAGGTCAGACAGGGATGTTAAAGGCCCCCTTCAACAACGGGACTGACACTGTCTTTAGGTCAGACAGGGATGTTAAAGGCCTTCAACAACGGGACTGACACTGTCTTTTGGTCAGACAGGGATGTTAAAGGCCTTCAACAACGGGACTGACACTGTCTTTAGGTCAGACAGGGATGTTAAAGGCCCCCTTCAACAACGGGACTGACACTGTCTTTAGGTCAGACAGGGATGTTAAAGGCCTTCAACAACGGGACTGACACTGTCTTTTGGTCAGACAGGGATGTTAAAGGCCTTCAACAACGGGGTGTCAACTAACAGATGGTCAAACAGGTCTCAGGGGTTTATTGTGGTTTATTGTGGTCAGCTAGCCTGGAAATCCAGACCCTGATATCTTGAACGATAGAGGGTCTGGCCACGATCAATAGTAATTTCCAACTCAAGGGGCGGCTCCTACTCGTGCATTTCAAATGCCACTGCACGCAGTTGGATAGCACTACAACCAATCAGAGCGATGCACAAGGTGACGTAAGCCCCGTTCGTTTAGCGAACAGCTGTTAAACTGTTAAATTAAACGTTTGCCGTTGTCGGTCGGCAAAACAGAACATTCCTCTTACTTGCTAATGAAAGATTTGAGTGCCGTCTTCCAAATCGTTAAGGGTCGAGGCCAAAGCCGTCTCAAACTCACACAACATATCCACAGCCATCTTTGATGTTTCCTATCACGGCTTCGACGTCGCATGCACGTCACT
>CASHTC010001316.1:2500-5000 GCA_949357725.1 Hyperoplus immaculatus
TAGTATAAACCAAAAGGTCCAACATGTACATTCAGGAGTTTATTTGACTAAACCTTGTCTGTTTGCGTCTGTATATTTCTCCTATACAACCATCTTTAACGGCCATTATCTAGATTTTTGGCTTTTAAAGACATGCAAAATGATGCATAATTGATAAGATATTGCCAAATGTGCATATGTATTCAACTATTTGTGAAAAAAATGTAAAACAAAAAAATATTGTTTTAAACCTGCAGTGTGTAGAATTTTGGGTTTTATTTCCTAGCAGATTTTGTAGAAAGTAATTATAATATCCATAAGTACATTTAATTCAGTGCATAATAGCTGATTTTTTTTTTTATTTTATTTTATTTTTCCCTTAGAAAGGGTCTCATATATGTCCATATTTCTGCATATTTTGGACCAAGGCCTAGTGCCGCCATCTTGAAAGTGTCATAGTTGGAATGTCATCAGGTGCATTGTTTAAAATGTAGAATTGTTCTTGTCCTTGAAGGCCACTGTAGCTTCTGTTATTATTCTAAAGGGTTGGGGTTACCCAGGGAGCGTTGCATTCTAGAACTTTGTAGAACTTTCTTGATGATGTCATATTACACACTGCACCTTTAATGTCAGTAATGAACTGGCAAAGTTTCATGTTGATATGTATAAGTTAAACATGTTACCCTTTTCTCCTACAGTGTCTAAAATGAGCCTTAAAGGGGCACTGTGTAATATGACATCATCAAGAAAGTTCTAGAATGCAACGCTCCCTGGGTAACCCCAACCCTTTAGAATAATAACAGAAGCTACAGTGGCCTTCAAGGACAAGAACAATTCTAAATTCTAAACAATGCACCTGATGACATTCCAACCAACATGGATTCCTCCATAAGACTTGCCTGCTCAATGTACAAAATGTAATATTAATATTTGTAATTCTCCGCTCAGGAGGATAATTCAGATTATCGGCAGAGGTGATTTTACACCAATGAGGACATATTTATGAATGAGGATATTGATTTGAGCTAATAAATTACTTAAAATGTTACACAGTGTCCCTTTAAATCACTACATCGCTATGCTGACCCCCTAACCACACTCACATTGACCCATCAACACACAGACACACTTCATTTCCCGATCAATATCCTTAAATAAATACATAAATACAGGTTAAAATGTCATTATAAGGCCATCATACACACACACACACACACACACACACACACACACACACACACACACACACACACACACCTATGCTCTACCGATGTTCATAGATTCTAGTCTGCTGAATCGAGAATGGCAGAAAGCCAATAGCTGGGCCATGTCTTTAAAGAACAGATCACTGAATTACTTTGATAGTGTGTGTGTGTGTGCAGAGCCCCTAATGTGAAATCAATACACCTTCCCACACACACACACACACACACACACACACACACACACACACACACACACACACACACACACACACACACACACACACACAGCCACTAAAACGCTTGACCTGAGAATTAACGTTTCAGTTTTGTTCACCGTCTCTTTGTCTTGTAAGGAATGGCTCCGTACGTTTGAAGACAGCTTTTATTTTGGCGGGGTGAGACACATAAATCGCCAATGCAGCTGGTCTAGTTATGAGAGAGTGTATAGGACCCTGGCACATGGGCTGAGTTGTTAAAAAGCCCTACTAACAGATAGATAGATAGATAGATAGATAGATAGATAGATAGATAGATAGATAGATAGATAGATAGACAGACAGACAGACAGACAGACAGACAGACAGACAGACAGACAGACAGACAGACAGACAGACAGACAGACAGACAGACAGACAGCTAGCTAGATAGATAGATAGATAGATAGATAGATAGATAGATAGATAGATAGATAGATAGATAGATAGATAGATAGATAGATAGATAGATAGATAGATAGATAGATATATATATAGATAGATAGATAGATAGATAGATAGATAGATAGATAGATAGATAGATAGATAGATAGATAGATAGATAGATAGACACTTGAGTGGCTGTGTTGTAAAAGCTCTACTAACGTCCTCCCTCCTACATACTACAACATGTATATACTACATACTGTCTACTTAACCATCCATTGTGTATGCGAGGTTCGTTGGACCATTAACGCTGAACTATACAGAAGTAATAAAAAAACAAACTTCTGTGTCGTTTGAAAAGACGCAATGCATTGTGGGGCAGGTTGAGTAGGAAAAGTATCCTATCGATCCACAAACCAAAATCTTATGAATGTTATATTCCAAAGTATTTTCTGAAAAAACAATACATCCTTCACACTCTACCTTTAAAATTAAATTAAAATGATAAGCTAATATTTTTCTCTATCTATCTATCTATCTATCTATCTATCTATCTATCTATCTATCTATCTATCTATCTATCTATCTATCTATCTATCTATCTATCTATCTATCTATCTATCTATCTATCTATCTATCTATCTATCTATCTATCTATCTATCCATGAGTATAGA
>CASHTC010001316.1:20000-30000 GCA_949357725.1 Hyperoplus immaculatus
TCTCATTCTAACTTTCATGCAACGTCATCTTTTTTGTCCTTTGTTGAAAGGTTGTGGCAAGCTCTTCTTTAAAGCGAGATTTGGGTTTTTCTAAAGAATCTATCAGTGCAGATATCATTAAATATAATGTCAAAATTATAAAGGAGAAATATGTGAAATACCGATAATAATGAAGATAACCTGAAGTTGGTGTATTGTTCTCTTAGTAACATTTTCATTAATTGAATTTGTTGCAAATTGCAGCCAAACTATTTATTTGCTCAGTCCCAGCAGTATGGCTTTTAGATTCAATAACCGGATGGTTTCAAACTATTTTTTTTAAAGAGAAAAATATATTATATAGACTCATTACATGCAAAGTGAGATATGTCAAGCCTTTATTTTTACAAACACACACACACACAAACACGTGTCCATTTGTTTCACTCTTTTTCTACACAGCGAACACAGTTCCCACTCAGTACGTTTCCATGATCAGTTAAATGCAGAGTCACTGCCCTGCACATGTTTTTATAAATCAATAGAGCCATTGCCTTTGTACGTTTTATTTTTATTTCCTCGTGTTTCGATTTGCTTTCTGTTATTCCTGGCGAGGAAGATGTGACTGAGGTGACAGCCTTACTGTGAGAGAGAGACACACCCGGAAAGAGACACACCCTAACTCACAATTCCTATCTTAAAGTGTAACAGTAGCTTATACTCGTACATGTTTTTTGAGTAGAAGCTGAATTAAATTACTTTGTTGGTAAGGAACACATAAATACTGGTGGTATCGGCATTTTAAGACATTTTATGTACATGTGAAACTCGAAGAATTTGAATATCATGCAAAAGTTCATTTATTACAGTAATTCAACTTAAAAAGGTGAAAATAATATATTATATAGACTCTTTACATGCAAAGTGAGATATGTCAAGCCTTTATTTGTTGTGATTGTCTACAGTAGCTCAGAAGAGAGTGACATCTCAATTCCACTTAACGACACCACTGATGAGAGTTCAGATGGCCAGAAAGATGATGATGGTGACTTTGTCATTGTGAGCTTTGCAGGCAAAACCACCTAGATCTGCTAGGCCTTGTTTAAGAAAATGTACCTTCAATCTTTGTCAACTATTTACTTTAAATACACCTTAAATAAGTGATTGTCTAATGGATTTGTCTTGCATTACAGTTTTTGAGATATATATAAATTGGCACAATTCACCCCACCTTATTTTCTCCAAATGCACGTGGGGTGATTTGTGCGACAAGACAACTTTTTTTCCGAAAGCTATATTTCTTAAACAGTTTATTCCAGATCCAAAGTTTGTATTGCCAGGGATGCACAACATCCTGAAATATATGTACATATTTGAGTTGGAGACATAACTGTCAAGGCTTCACTTTAAAATCACTTTGAGTAAAAAGTTGCACAACTCACCCCACTTTCCCCTATATGGATTGTATAAATATAAAAAAAAAAAAAAAATTATAGTATCAAGTTGTATATTTGTAGCTGTAGAAAAGGGGTAGGATCAAATAAGTTATACTTCTTCCTACTCCTTTTCAGGCATATCAATTCAATATGTTATTTGTTTATTTTTTGGTTTATTTTTATTTCTTTTGTGAAATCATTTGAACATATTTTTTTATTGTATTTTCATGCTTTTAATTTTAATTTTTTTGATATGTCTGAAATAAATTGAATCAAATCAAAATCAAAACTGTACTACCTAGACCGTATAGGCGAAGAGCACATGGGACACGTTCCCTCCAAGGATGTTATTTCGGGGGTGTACGTCACGTGCATGTATACGAGTTCTACTTGTCTGTGGCGTTACTATGTTGCTTATTGTGCTTAGGTGTTTTTTTTTACTAGTCCCACATTACGCTCCCACAACGGAGCGTAGTCTGAGAGTGGCCTTTTTTCCCCCTTGTCTTTCCCCTATGTTTATCCTTTCCTACCTATGATAAGGGGCGCACGCTTGATGACTCTTCAGTGTACCCCCCTGTCTCCCATGTATTGGTTACTGTCCCTCTATGTCTCTTGGCGATAGATAGATAGATAGATAGATAGATAGATAGATAGTACACAGGGATAATCTCTCCACCTGGGTCTTGCTGTTGCCTGAACACACACACACACACACACACACACACACACACACACACACACACACACACACACACACACACACACACACACACACACACACACACATGTCTCTCTCTGTCTCTCTATGTGTCTCTGTATGTGTGTGTGTGTGTGTGTGTGTGTGTGTGTGTGTGTGTGTGTGTCTCTCTCTGTCTATCTATGTGTCTCTGTCTGTGTGTGTGTGTCTCTCTGTCTCTCTATGTGTCTCTGTCTGTGTATGTCTGTGTGTGTGTGTCTCTCTGTCTCTCTATGTGTCTCTGTCTGTGTGTGTTAACATTTTCGAGGGAGACCTGCAGCCAAGTCAGACAGCAGTCAACTGCCTGCACTGTGTTTCACTGCATTTGATAATCTTTGCAACAACATGTTTAAGCAAGAGTGGATTCATTGTTTTCGTATGTTGAAAATCTTATGAAAAACCCCTTTTTTTATTTCGTTCTCCTTCCTTATGTGTCTGTTATTTCAGGATTAACAAAAAAAACAAAGTGTGTTTCCTGCTCACCAAGGACACGATCATGTGTTGGTGAAGTGTGTTTTCATAATGTTCTGTATTTGTCAGGCCGCCATTGATGGGAGTGGGAGGATGTCCTGGAGTTTGACAGTGTTGTTCGGGCATTTCTCCAAATTCTTGCAAAACAAGGGAAAACCCCCGCCCTCCCTCATACGTATTTGCAAAAGCATCTTCATTGGTGTGTAATCATCCCAGGTGTGAGCCCAGCCCTGTACTGTATATAAACAGGCTAGTATTCCCTCTCAAGACACACACCTGTCTGCTCTTCACTTTGCATCAGGAATCAGCACTACAGCAAAGGTAACTCAATCTCCCTTCAATATTTTTTTATAATTTGATGATCGATTACTCGTTCCAGTCGTTTTGAGGCCTTTTTGTTTGTCTTAAAAATAATTTTGCATATAAAATAATTTTGAAGGATTTTGACTTTTGGTATTCAACACTTAGAGGCATTTTAAAGACCTGCGACTTCACATGAATAAATAAATAAAAATAATAATAATTTGTGGCCCGGGAAAGAGAAGTTTAGGGTTCCCTGCTCAAGCTGCTGCCCCCGCGACCCGATTTCGGATAAGCGGTTGATGATGATGATAATTTGTTGAAAATATCTTTGGGCCTAGTGGTTAGCCTCTATTAAATGTTGAACCCCAATGTTTATACAGTTAGGGGAAGACACACAAATGTGAAATATTTACAGAAATGTTTATTAATATGCACATGTCTCTGTCAAATAAACGAATACAAATTAAATAAAAAAAAAAACAGCTTTTTCTTGATGCTCTTGACCACATATTAAAACTATTATTTCCCTGTTAAATGCTTTCCTACAGATGGCGATACCTTTCCACTTGGTCTTCCTCCTCTGTCTGACTGGCGGGATGCTGCTTTCAGGAACCGTAAGTGCATTTTTTTTTTTTATAAATCGGAAAAATGCAAGCTTACCTCACAAACTAAAAAAGCAATTTGGGGTCTCTCATTTTAGGTGAAATGTATGAGCACCCTTAAAGTGCCATTTCCAAGCTGATGTATTGAATGTGTTATATTTACAGGGTTCCGCCAGCATCACCACAGTTCAGCCTTCGGGTAACTTCTGTCTTTTATATTATGTTGCTAATTTTATCTTTTTTGTTTTTAATACTTTTTATTCTTAGAGATGTATTTACTTGTATTTTATTATGCTTTTATTTTCTATGCACATTGTAAAACACTTTGTGACCCTTTCTGGCGGGATGCTGCTTTCAGGAACCGTAAGTGCATTCTTTTTTTTATAAATCGGAAAAATGCAAGCTTACCTCACAAACTAAAAAAGCAATTTGGGGTCTCTCATTTTAGGTGAAATGTATGAGCACCCTTAAAGTGCCATTTCCAAGCTGATGTATTGAATGTGTTATATTTACAGGGTTCCGCCAGCATCACCACAGTTCAGCCTTCGGGTAACTTCTGTCTTTTATATTATGTTGCTAATTTTATCTTTTTTGTTTTTAATGCTTTTATTCTTAGAGATGTATTTACTTGTATTTTATTATGCTTTTATTTTCTATGCACATTGTAAAACACTTTGTGACCCTTTCTGGCGGGATGCTGCTTTCAGGAACCGTAAGTGCATTCTTTTTTTTATAAATCGGAAAAATGCAAGCTTACCTCACAAATTAAAAAAGCAATTTGGGGTCTCTCATTTTAGGTGAAATGTATGAGCACCCTTAAAGTGCCATTTCCAAGCTGATTTGTATTGAATGTGTTATATTTACAGGGTTCCGTCAACATCACCGAAGTTCTGCTTTCGGGTAACTTCTGTCTTTTATATTATGTTGCTAATTTTATCTTTTTTGTTTTTAATACTTTTTATTCTTAAAGATGTATTTACTTGTATTTTATTATGCTTTTATTTTCTATGCACATTGTAAAACACTTTGTGACCCTTTCTGGCGGGATGCTGCTTTCAGGAACCGTAAGTGCATTCTTTTTTTTATAAATCGGAAAAATGCAAGCTTACCTCACAAACTAAAAAAGCAATTTGGGGTCTCTCATTTTAGGTGAAATGTATGAGCACCCTTAAAGTGCCATTTCCAAGCTGATGTATTGAATGTGTTATATTTACAGGGTCCCGCCAGCATCACCACAGTTCAGCCTTCGGGTAACTTCTGTCTTTTATATTATGTTGCTAATTTTATCTTTTTTGTTTTTAATACTTTTATTCTTAGAGATGTATTTACTTGTATTTTATTATGCTTTTATTTTCTATGCACATTGTAAAACACTTTGTGACCCTTTCTGTGAAAATTTCTATGTAGTTAATACATTTGACTTTACTTACTTACATTTAATGGCAGAAGTTCATACAGACAACATAATGTCCTCTTGTTGGCTGGAATGCCACTGGACTAACTCTAGAGACAGTAGCTCTGATAACGTGGGATGTTTCACCCAAAAAAAAACGCTAAAAGAAAAAAAAAAAACGTCCAAAGAAAGAGATTGCAGGTACAAGCTGTGGAAATGTGTTTTCTCAGGAGGCTGTCCTGAAGGCTGGACTCCTTTCGGGAAGCGCTGTTTCATTGTTCAAAACTGCCCAAGCACCTTTGTCATTGCACAGGTACGTCTTTATTAGCCTTAATAACCTGTTCCACCAATGTGACCCAGGTGCCACTTCGTAGCTGGTTAAACTTGTCAAACTTGCATTTCCTTGCCTTTAAAAGTGTATTTCTATAGCACAATTCAGACACAAGGCCATTTCAAAGTGCTTTACAGGGGCATGAAATACATCAATATTTCAATACATCAAGTAAAGAATAGACATTAGAAAAGCAAATAAAAACATATGAATGGAAATAAAAATTACAGGTTAAATGGGAAACAGAAAAGTCTTCAGATGTTGCGTAATGATTTGTTTTTTTCTGTCTCCCCAATCAGAAAATCTGCATTGTTTTGGGAGGAAACTTGGCTTCAATCCACAATAAGCCCCAAAACGACTTGGTGAGGAGACTGATTTACGAATGTTTTGAAAGAAATGCCCCTACCTGGATTGGATTATTCGATGCAGTTGAGGTGAGACATTTTTTAGAAAATATGGAATATATAGACAAACCATGACCAGCACAGAAGTCTAGTAACAAACGACCACTCGGGTTTAGATCAGGGAGGTCCTGAGCCTGCGCTCTGAAAGCCGAAAATCATTTGTTTGACCCAGGGCCGCCGCTCCCTATACGCAGGGTACGCAGAGCGCGTAGGGCACCAAGTACCTGGGGGGACCCCCCAAAAAAATGTTTTATAATTTTTTATTTTTTATTTAATTTTTCTATTACAAAAGGAAAAAATGTAGGTTTCTTAAAAATGTCATGATAATCATAACATTATAAAACATATATAAATTAGTTATGAACAGGCCCATCGTTGTTTTTTCTTAATTGTGTAACCTATCACTCAATTAGGGCAAATTAGATGTTTCCCCCAATTATAGCCTACCCAGCTTTATCAAGCTGTTTTTGAATAGCGATTCACAATGGCAAGCGGGGCCAGTGGCAGCCAAGGGGCAAGGGTGGGCCTGCCCAAAATATGTCTATTTGCTATACTAGGACCATTCTTAGCTTCTGATTAGTCGGGCACGGCGACAGCCCGCCTCCAAAATCTACCAATCACCAGTTTTTCTGTGGTCACCTGTCAATCACGTCTACAGAGCAGTCTCTCCTTTGCAAAGGCAGTTAGTAGGATACTCTGCAACTTTTCACACGTTAAGCTGTTCTTTCTGTTAGTAAATGATGTTTGCAAAAACTCATCACTACAGCAAATGTAGCAAGTTTTTTTGGGGTGGGGGTGGGGAGGCCTCACTGACAATTCAAGCTTAGGGCATGTTAAAACATGCCCCTCATTGAATGAATGAAATCAAAAATATGAAAATATCTATATAGCCACTTGTCCACTATCCAATCAGTGATCTGTGATAAGGAATATATATAAGATTTTATTTGGACATGGACATGACAATGTCATTGGACGAACCAGATGCATTGTTTACAGTGTGTTAGCATAAATGCTAGTTTACAACACCTGTCCACAGGAGGCTTTTTAAAAACAACAAAATAAACTAAACAAAACAGAAACAAGATCAAACAAAACAGAAACAAGATCAAATACTGATAAAAAACTGATAATTAAAAGAGTAAAAATGCAGAATACAATAGAGTACAGAGCAGCAATGAGTCAATATATATAGGCTACGTAGAGTAAAACAAAGGCAGCATGATCAAACAATAAACCAGTTGTAAATTATTTGAGTGAGCACTGTTGACTTGATTTGAGCCGTTGTTTAAGTTCTCTGTTAAAAGTGTTGCCATTAGTCTCTAGTTTTAGACTAGTGGGCAAGAGGTTCCACAGTTTTGCCCCCTTTGCAGAGAAAACAGACTGACCGAAGAAAACAGACTGACCGAATATTGTTCAGAAGTCAGTTTTCTCTTCCAGGAGGGCAGATACATGTGGACTGACGGATCCCCATTGGACTACCAAGACTGGGCCCGTGGAGAGCCTAACAACCACAACGGGAGAGAGAACTGTGTGTCAGTGTCGACGGATAATGGTACACACATTATTTATTTTCTTTCTCCGGGAATTTTGTTTGATACCTGAAAAAATATGAGGAACAGTCATGTGTTTTATTCCTGATATTAGCCCACAGTGCATTCTGAAGTGTTAAGGGAACACTAAAGGAGATTAAGAGCTGTTAATTTAAGTGGTTTTGGTAATGAATCTATAAGGCGTACGCTCAAAACAACACTTTACTGAATAACCAGGAGGTGCCCCACACAATGCATTATGGGTATCGGTAAGGTGACACAATGGCGGCATGTGCAGGTGTAAAGTTAGACACAGGGTGACCTCACTCAGGGACAGAAGATGTAATGTAGCCTTCTGGAAATTCTGGCACTTTAAAACAAAAAAAATGTGTTAATGTTTTTATTAGTTTGCATTGTCCCTATATAATAATAATAATAATAATAAAATAAATATATATATATATATATATATATATATATATATATATATATATATATATATATATATATATATATATATATAGTATTCCCTACCGCTACAGTTTTCTGATAAAAAGAGCTGTAGGTGAAAATTCAACTTCCCATAGTGAAGCAGTGAATCTTAATGAAAGTATATTGATAAACTGTGGAAACTTTTAACTAATTTTAATTATTAATTTGTTTCTGTCTTCAGGCCTCCCTGGTTGGAATGATCTCAGGTGTGCCAGACGTTTGCCGTATGTCTGCGCCCGCAATAAGCGACGCCTCGGGCCCCCGGCAACCGCGTGACCGACTACAATGACGTCACCATTTATCTGATATTTTATTTCCATATTAGAGAACTTTCTCTAAATGATTCACTTTCTACTGAAGGCTTTTCAAAATCAAATCCCTCTGAAATCAATAGTATCACAGACTCTATATCAGTCACAATTACTAACGGTGGGTTACATTTTTAATCGATATAATATACCAAATAAAAAATACTTCTCATCAAAATATATTAGAGTAAAACAATCCATAACACATTTAATTGAAGTAGTCTTCTTTTATCTCCCCCTATACAAGATTCAAAGTGTGTATTGTCACATTGCACAATCAGAAACGTGTTCTCATGAAAAATTTGCCATATACAAGTAATGGTGAAAATAAAAAGCTGAACCAATTCAGAATATACAATTTAGAAGTTAGATAGAGAAGTGCAACTAGGTAAAACAACACATTTAAGTTAAAAAATAAAATAAAAAAGAATGGTGCAAATTCAAGAAGTCTCATAAATCAGAAGAGAAAGGGGTATCATGGGGGGGGGGGACCCTTAAAATGAGTGTAAAGTAATAAGAATCCCTGATTTAATACACAAACGCTACAAATACACAAAATGTCGACTGAAAATCACCCAACGTTAGTGTTCTCTTAACGGAGGGGACCTTTTCTTGTGATTTGTTCATTTCCTATCAAATACAGCTCTGAAAAATTAAGAGACCAGTCTGGATTTTTTCTTAAATCTTCATCTCTACATCACTAATTGAAAATGCTCTCAATGACAAAAAATTTATTGAAATTTGGTAGAAATGTTATCAGTAGCTTATAGTATAAAACCAAAATGTTCATTCTACTCAAACATATGCCTATAGATAGTAAAACTTAAGACTGAACATTTGCAGTGCAGGTCTCTCAATGTTTTCCAGAGCTGTATATTCATTTAAACCTCAATCAATTAAAAAATAAAAGTGTATTCCACGAATAAAAACATAATCTTTAAGCATAAAGTGTTTCTGGTGTGAAATCCTTATTCACAGCTTAAAGGTGTAGTCAGTGATTCTGGAGAACGCTTGTTGTCAACTCTACCCTGCGTTCCAAATCACATACTCTTTCTTTTTACTACACTACATACTAAAGTACAGAAGAGTTTTAGGGCCACAGACAGGAGAGAAAAAAAATCAGATAAGGAAGATTTTTTTTCATTATGTCGAGAAATGTCAAGAATAAAGACGAATACTCCAAAATGCTATTGGAGTTAGTGGGGCATTTATGTATTTGCAGCATACTACAATTGACGTGCATGTATTGGGACATCCTAAATTATTTTTCTGGCATACTAGATAGAAGAGAAGTATGGGGATTGGAACGCAGAGAAAGTGTTAATACCAATTCCCAACCACAGCGAGTTATACCAGCATCCTATGCGAAAGTGACAAAAAAAAATTGCAGTTCACCCGAGTTGCCACTTGGGGCAGGTACCAAAACAGAGCAATTTCTCATTGACTACCATGTTAAACAGGCCGTTTTCACAGCCTTATTAAACCTATTTAAGGCCTGGTCCAAAAAAACATGTTAGTCTGTATGTTTAAGTCATATCTCCATGACAACACTGTTACTGTTTTTGTACCAGGCCAGTTTTTATTCTATTAGAGGTTAAAATGTATGAATAATTAGGGGCGCGGTCTCTTGAGTGACAGCTATCCGCCCGCTGGCCCTCACTTTGCCTCGGAGGTATACGTCAGCTAGATGGGCGTATCTCCCTCCCCCCGGTGTCACATCAATGCCCTTTTTCAGTAATATAAGAGGAAATGAGGCGGAGTAAAAATATGACAAGATGGCAACGCGCATAGGCCAGGGCGATTGGATGAAGTTGGAATAACTGAGGTCAGTCCGGATGCTACATTCATTTAATATACTATCTATGGTTCAAACACAGCCTAGGCTCTGTAAACGGGTATGTAAACAAAGTGTATTCCTTAAGCTTCCTAGATGGACAAGTGCTAGCTCTTTGTTTGTGACTAGTAATGTCCCCACCTTTCATGCTGTGTTGAGGAATTTAATGTATACATTTA
>CASHTC010001316.1:35000-37639 GCA_949357725.1 Hyperoplus immaculatus
TCAGACGATCTTGGAGGTGAACCTGCTGGATGTGGAGGTCCTGGGCTGGTGTGGTTACACGTGGTCTGCGGTTTGTGAGGCCGGTGTGATGTACTGCCATATTCCCTGAAACGCCTTTGGAGATGGCTTATGGTGGAGAAATGAACATTCAATGCACGAGCAACAGATCTGGTTGACATTCCTGCTGTCAGCATGCCAATTGCACGCTCCCTCAATGCTTGTGGCATCTGTGGCATTTTGCTGTGAGACAAAACTGCACATTTCAGGGTGGCCTTTTATTGTGGACAGTCTACGGCACACCTGTGCACTAATCATGATGTCAGATCAGCATCTTGATGTGGCACACCTGTGAGGTGGATGGATTATCTCAGCAAAGCAGAAGTGCTCACTATCACACATTTAGACAGATTTGTGAACAATGTTTGAGGAGAAATGGTATTATTGTGTATCTGGAATGAATTTTAGATCTTTAAGTCCATCTCATGAACAATGGGAGCAAAAACAAAAGTGTTGCGTTTATATTTTTGTTGAGTGTATATCTATCTATCTATCTATCTATCTATCTATCTATCTATCTATCTATCTATCTATCTATCTATCTATCTATCTATCTATCTATCTATCTATCTATCTATCTATCTATCTATCTATCTATTACAGGGTCGGTGGTTGGATCCCCTGTCTCCCCGCCACATGTCCAGTGTCCCTGAGCAAAGAGACACTGAACCCTAAAATGTCTCCCGATAGTTAGCTTGCACCCTGCGTGGTAGCTGCTGCTGCTGCTATCGGTGTATGAATGTGTGTGTGAATGGGTGAATGTGTGTGTGTGAATGGGTGAATGTGAACAAAACAATGTAAAGCGCTTTGGGTCTGTGAAAAACCAGGGAAAAGAGCTGTATAAGTGGAGTCCATTTACCATTATTTTTCGGTCTAGTGGAAAGAATCCTGGACCAAAACATCTTAACAGTTAAGTGTGACCTTCCCTGTCTCATAAGTCTGAATGAACGAAGCATAAAAAGACACAGACACACACACACACACACACACACACACACACACACACACACACACACACACACACACACACACACACACACACACACACACACAGCTAAGGGAGACATAGTAGCACATTCTGTTCAGAGCAGGTGACCGCGGAAAATCATCCCAATGTTATTTCAGTGTCCGTAACATAAATCTGTATTTCAACAGTTAATCACAATTCACTGTTTTACTCGGGATCTGTCTGTCTGCCTGCCTCTCTGTCTGTCTGTGTGTCTGTCTGTCTGCCTGTCTGTCCGTCTGTATGTCTGTCTGTCTGTCTGTCTGTCTGTCTGTCTGTCTGTCTGTCTGTCTGTCTGTGTGTCCGTCTGTCTGTCTGTCTGCCTGCCTGCTGTCTGTCTGTCTGTCTGTCCGTCTATCTGTCTGTCTGTCTGTCTGTCTGTGTGTGTGTCTGTTTGTGTGTCCGTCTGTCTGTGTGTGTGTCTGTTTGTGTGTCCGTCTATCTGTCTGTCTTTCTGTCTTTCTGTCTGTGTGTCTGTCTGTCTGTCTGTCTGCCTGTGTGTCTGTCTGTCTGTCTGTCTTTCTGTCTTTGTGTCTGTCTGTCTGTCTGTCTGTCTGTCTGTCTGTTTGTCTGTCTGTGTGTCCGTCTGTCTGTCTGTCTGTCTGTCCGTCTATCTGTCTGTGTGTCCGTCTGTGTGTGTGTCTGTTTGTGTGTCCGTCTATCTGTCTGTGTGTCCGTCTTTGTGTGTCTGTGTGTCTGTCTGTCTGCCTGTCTATCCGTCTGTCTGTCCGTCTGTGTGTCTGTCTGTCTGTGTGTCTGTCTGTCTGCCTGTCTGTCCGTCTATCTGTCTGTGTGTCTGTCTGTGTGTGTGTCTGTTTGTGTGTCCGTCTGTCTGTCTGTGTGTCTGTCTGTCTGTCTGTGTGTCTGTCTGTCTGCCTGTCTGTCCGTCTATCTGTCTGTGTGTCTGTCTGTCTGTGTGTCTGTTTGTGTGTCTGTCTGTCTGTCTGTCTGTCTGTCTGTCTGTCTGTCTGTCTGTCTGTCCGCCCGATTAATTGACCATGTTCTCAATAAAGAAAAGTTGTCACATTTTGTGTCCTTTCTCGGTTGGCAGGTACTTTCTCTTTCTTTCCCTCCCTCTCTCCCTCTATCTCTCTATCCCCCTTTCATTCCATGTGAGAGAGAGGTTAAGTTTAGCGAGGGGATGTGTACAGCTGAGCAGTTAAGTAGGGACACATGTTAGATGAATTGTCCGGGTTCCCAATTAAGAAGAGTTGTGAGATTTTCTCGGTTTGTATTCACGTCTTTTTCTCTCCTTTTTTTCATGAGGTGTTTGTACATCTGTCTATCCTTCTTCTTGCCCTCCCTCTATCCCTCTCTCTATCTCTCTTTCAGTCTGGGAAAGGGGGTTGAATTGTGGGGAGATGACGTAGGAACCGTTGAGTAGGGACACACGAAAAAGATCATTTGTGTGTGTTCTCACTTAAAATGTTGTCCCTTTTCTCTCTTTGTTTTCTGGAGATATTTAAACGTTCTCTTCATCTCTCCATCCTTCTCTTGCCCTCTATCGCTCTATCCCCCTTTCATTCTTTCATTCTCTCTGTTTCAGAGAAAAAGGGGTTGAATTTGGGGGAGAGGA
>CASHTC010001316.1:45339-47839 GCA_949357725.1 Hyperoplus immaculatus
AGTCTCAGGGTCGTCGCATGTGTCTCAAACGCGTCGCAAACCCTTCTCAATTTAGTTTCCGCGAGTCAGAAAGTGCGAGCAATGTCAGACAACTTTGCGAGGGGTTTTGGCGACATATGAAACTAAATTGTGACTGATTTGAGACAAAAATGAGACTGACATTCCGTTCGTGCGACGCTCGCCAGACGTTCGCGAGACATAAATGCGACTTCCCGGGGCAAGTGTTGGGCAGGACATTCGCAAACGTGTCGTGAGGAACCAACTCAGTGAAAATTGTCGCTAATTCGCATATTTTGTCGCAATTTTGTGTCTCCGACTTGTCGCACACTGTCGCAGCCCAGTGAGATAGGGGCTTAATACTGACATCGGATAGGTCTCGTCCCTAGTGAATATGTTGAGGTGAAAGTGTGTGATAGTAATATGTATGTAATGTATGTAAAGGATAATGTAGAGCAAACGGGTCACTGGCGAGAAATAAAGACCGACAAGGTGTGAGTGAGTGAGTGAGTGTGTGAGTGAGTGAGTGAGTGTGTGAGTGAGTGAGTGAGTGAGTGAGTGAGTGAGTGAGTGAGTGAGTGAGTGAGTGAGTGAGTGAGTGAGTGAGTGAGTGAGTGAGTGAGTGAGTGAGTGTGTGTGTGTTCTGACCTCCTGTGTGTGTGTGTGTGTGTGTGTGTGTGTGTGTGTGTGTGTGTGTGCTGACCTCCTGTGTGTGTGTGTGTGTGTGTGTGTGTGTCTTGACCTCCTGTGTGTGTGTGTGTGTGTGTGTGTGTGTGTGTGTGTGTGTGTGTGTGTGTGTGTGTGTGTGTGTGTGTGTGTTGACCTCCTGTGTGTGTGTGTGTGTGTGTGTGTGTGTGTGTGTGTGCTGACCTCCTGTGTGTGTGTGTGTGTGTGTGTGTGTGTACCTCCATGCGTCTGATCCCCCCCGCTCCTCTCCCTCCATAATAAGACGCGTCCACCGTCGGCCATTTCTTCTTGTTCAGCTGCTCCGGCTCCTTCAAAGTAAAAGCACAGGCACATTCAGACTTTATTCTTGTAACATCTTTTCAACTCTACATCACATACAAAGGGAAGGTGGTTTACGGCTCAGCTTGCATGTTTAGGCCAAACAATAGTTACTGTGTTTTATTTCCTAGCAGATTTTGTAGAAAGTAATTATAATATCCATAAGTACATTTAATTTAGTGCATAATAGCTGAAAATTTGTTTTTGAATTATTATTTTTTTCCCTTAGAAAGGGTCTCATATATGTGCATATTTCTGCATATTTTGGACCAAGGCCTAGTGCCGCCATCTTGAAAGTGTCATAGTTGGAATGTCATCAGGTGCATTGTTTAGAAAGTAGAATTGTTCTTGTCCTTGAAGGCCACTGTAGCTTCTGTTATTATTCGAAAGGGTTGGGGTTACCCAGGGAGCGCTGCATTCTAGAACTTTGTAGAACTTTCTTGATGATGTCATATTACACACGTGTAGCTTATTTTCTTAATCATGTTGTCTTAGATATTGATTTCACTTTTTTTTTTTCTTGTCTGTTTATGTGAGGGAGTGGGAGGGGGGAGGAGGGAGGGGGAGGGGGAGGAGAGAGAGGGGTAGGGGGAGGAGAGAGAGGGGTAGGGGGAGGGAGGAGGGGGGAGGAGAGAGGGGGGAGAGAGAGGGGTAGGGGGAGGGGGGAGGGGAGAGGGGAGAAGGGGAGGTGGAGGGGGGAGGAGAGAGGGTGTTGTGTATGTATTGTATGTGTTTACTTACTGTTTTTTGGTCCGTATGTAAAAAAAAAAAAAAAAACTGTAAACTCTCAAATAAAAGTAGAAAAAAATAAAAAACAGACAACAACCTAGTCGACCCGGCAACAACCTAGTCGACCCGGCAACAACCTAGTCGACCCGGCAGTTACATGTTGTTTGTTTAATCCTACAGAAAGGGAAGCTGCTGCATTATTGCTCATCGTATCCTTGCTCTAGCCTCATACTCAAAATAAAAGACCTGACTGGTATCAATCTTTTGATCAACCGAAATGTGGGAATACATTTGTGTTGATGTTATTCTTGTTTGAGGCAGTTTCATTTTTCATTTTTTTTTTAACCTTTATTTGAACAGGTAAATCCCATTGAGGCCGAAGACTCTTTTGCAAGGGAGACCTGTTCCCATTTACACGTTACCATTCACACACCGATAGCAGCAGGCTAACTATCGACATTCACACGAGGCAAGGTGGGTGAAGTGTCTTGCCCAAGGACACAACAACTATGATACAGGTGGCAGGGCGGGGATCGAACCTCCAACCCTTCGATCATCAGCCGACCCGCTCTACCACCTGAGCCACAGTTGCCCCCAAATAAATAATGTCTGGTGGAGTGCAGAATTTTTTGACTTTGCTTGGTAACGATATTTTCCATATATTTAACCGCTAGGCCTTTGGTGCAAATAAATAAATAAATAAATAAATTATACATTGAATACATATATATTGTCTAGGAAACTGTTAGGCCTATGTTCCAATAAATAA
>CASHTC010001317.1:0-17500 GCA_949357725.1 Hyperoplus immaculatus
ATATCCCTGGGAACTGACCGCGAGACAACCCCACACTTCAAGCCTGGTAGTGAAGTGTGTGTGTGCGTGTGTGTGTGTGTGTGTGTGTGTGTGTGTGTGTGTCTGTGTGTGTGCGTGTGTGTGTGTGTCTGTGTGTGTGTGTGTGTGTGTGTGTGTGTGTGTGTGTGTGTGTGTATGTGCGTGTGTGTGTGTGTGTGTGTGTGTGTGTGTGTGTGCGCGTGCGGAGGTGGGGGGGATAAAATCTGATTTTAGAAAAAGGAAAAAAAAAATGTTACCTAATTTTTTGTTTTTCAAAGGCAATACTTCAGAATATTTTTACGACTTGACAAACTTTTTTTTTTTAATATTGAAGTAGTTAGTAGTTTTACATAATTTTTATGGCGCTAACATTTTATTTTAGAAAAAGTACTCGAACAAATTTATTTTTAACAAAATCAAATCTTTACAACTATGTAAACTATTTTAGCTTCAGTGCCCCTGACTCCTGGAACAACTCACAGCAACAAATTAAACTAAATACCTTCATATCCTTTAACCAAATTAAACAAACTATCTTAAATCTGCCAAACTCTACCTGTAACTGTTTTAATTAGGCTATATTGTACTTTCACCCACTTAATTTTAATTGCTGCCACTCTTCACCACTGTGTAAATGTTTCAATTGTTTTTTTTTCTCTCTTCACCTGTTGTTGTGTATTTGATGTATTTGCATTGAATATTGTTAATGTATTGTTGTTTTTCCTTGGAATTTGTTTGAACTCGACGTCATTGTAAATGAGGGTCAGCCCTCAACTGGTCTCTCCAGGATAAATAAAAATTAAATGAAATGAAAATGAAATGCGTAAGTTTAGGGGCGACTGTGTCTCAGGTGGTAGAGCGGGTCGGCCGATGATCAAAGGGTTGGAGGTTCGATCCCCCGCCCTGCCACCTGTGTCATGGTTGTTGTGTCCTTGGGCAAGACACTTCACCCACCTTGCCTCGTGTGAATGTCGATAGTTAGCCTGCTGCTATCGGTGTATGAATGTGTGTGTGAATGGTAACGTGGGAAAGGAAAACAGGTCTCCCTTGAAAAAGAGTCTTCGGTCTCAATGGGATTTACCTGTATGAATAAAGGTTAAAGAAAGTTAGACATACAGACCTTTCCTTGAGAATGAACAGGGCTCCGAGCTGCACCAGAACAGTCGAGGCAAAAACCGCCAAAACCTCCAATCGCTCAAACCTGCAGAAATACAAAGAGATGTAGAGTCAGAAATATAAGTGTAAGTGGAGTGTAAATCACTGGTTAAATCATGATAGGATATAAAAATCAATGAATTCGAAAATAGAACAAAATTTCCCAATATCACAAAAACTGCGGCTAAAATGGTGATACGATTTGACCATATTATTCCTTTTTATATCTGAGTTTCTTCACATATCTAAATGAAAAACAAACAATTATCTTTTTCGGGGGTGATTATTATTTTTTATTTTTTTCATAAGACAGTTTTGTAGAGACAGGTAACCCTGGGTTCCAAATCACATACTCTTTCTTTTTACTACACTACATACTTAAGTACAGAAGAGTTTTAGTCTTTTTACTACACTACATACTTAAGTACAGAAGAGTTTAAGGGGCCACAGGAGAGAGAGAAAAAAAAAAATCAGATAAGGAAGATTTTTTATTTTCATTATGTCGAGAAATGTCAGGAATAAATGTGGGGCGGTTGAGTAGGAAAAGTATCCTGTCGATCCATACACAAAATCTTCCCAGAAGTTAGTACTCATCCGGGCAGTCCTCGCCTACACAAACTCACATACACAACCGTCACTTACTCAAATTCACGTCAAAATGAGTATGAGTAGGACGTTAAGTAGGGTTACATACTACATCCGACGATAAAAATAATCTAGTTAGGATGCAGTAGGCATACTATTGGGACATACTTTTACTCTCTTATTTCATCATAACATTGCGTCTTGATCTTGCCTCTTGCTTTTATATCCGTCTCATCCCCGTTTGTTTTCATATGGAGGCTTCGTCGATGTGACGTCACTTCACGTGCGCACTGGATTGTGGGTCAGAATCGCCCAAATAGGATGCATTTTTCAACACTAACAATCTTGGCCGCATGAAGTAGGACATCCGGGTACTTCTAACCATCCTAAATCTTTTTTCTACAAACTATATAGTAGAAAGTGCAAGACGGGGATGGACACACACACAGAGAGAGACAGACAGAGAGACACACACACACACACACACACACACACACACACAGAGTGGCACACACACACACAAACACACAGAGACACAGAGAGAGAGAGAGAGAGAGAGAGAGAGAGAGAGAGAGAGAGAGAGAGAGAGAGAAAGAGAGAGAGAGAGAGACATACACACACACACACTCCATTTGAACCATTAACTCCGGCCATTTGTACTGATCGCCTCCACACCATTAAGTCAAAGGTGAGGTTTACACACACACACACAGACACAGACACCCTAAGGTTAATCTATAGGGGAGCCTCTTGTCAGATTAATTTAGCGATGCTTTTAGTTAGCCATTACCAGTTATCCGGATCTGAATGTATTTCGCCTATCGACTACACACCTCGTACAATCGCCTTGCATTGCTGTGTGTACACAAGGGCCTTCCATAGCGAGCAGCATGCCCGTTTACAGAGCCTAGGCTGTGTATTAACACTGGAATTTGTTTTCAGTGCACACACAGTACAGACGGGTAAGCAGATCATGAGGAGATATTCACTGATTTTGACAAAAAGTGATTTTGACAACAAGCGTTCTCCAGAATCACTGACTACACCTTTAATTTGATTATGTTCATTTAAATATAACGTTTTACATTTGCTTGTATTTAAAAAAATATAAATTATTTGGCCAATACGGATTAGGATACATCTCTAATGCCTAAATACATCTACATATTAGATCAGGGTAGAGGCATTAAACTCCCATACAACACTTATTTCTCATGGTCATGTGTGTATACATTAGGGCTGTCAAACGATTAAAAATTTTAATCAGATTAATCACAGGATTCTGTGGATTAATCTGATTAATCACGATTAATTTTACCATTCGAAATATGCCCGGAAAAAATCTAATATTCTCTGTATATTGTTGTATGAAGGGAAAGATAAAGGACAGAAGGTGGATATGTACATTTAACATGAGTAGGCTATGTTTATTAATTGAAAATCCACATTATGGTTTTAATACTGAAAATAAATTTAAACCAAACCAAACCATAATTCAATTGGTCTGTCTCTTTACTATGTCTTTGGGCAAATATAGGATAGGCTATAGATATATAGGCTATAGATATATAGGCTATAGATATATAGGCTATAGATATATAGGCTATAGAATTCCATTATTTGGTGAACCTAGGTTGTGCATTCTTAAATACAACTTGATTACAGTCCGCGGTGTGTCTGTGCGTGCGTGCGTGTGCGTGCGTTTGTAGACGCGACCACGTCCTAGGGGACTGACCAGGAAGCCGACGTTATGTTGATGTCTGATCACACACACACCTCTGAAAGCTGCAGACGTTTGTGTCCTCCCGCGCTCTGAGCAGAGCGGACGATGTTTCTCCTCCTGTTGCCCCCGACATCAACTGTCACCCGCGGCAGTTGATTTTATATACTATCTATGTCCCCGACACAGACGTGACCGTTAGCAGTTTAAAACTTTAAAACACGGCACGGGCTAACGTGCTGCTATGTTTGGCTGCGCGCAGCTACTGATCCTGGGTCAGCCACAACGTTAGATGACTGAAGTGCAGAGCCGGTGGGATGCACGGGGCGGATCATTCTGCACATGCGTTAAATGCGTTAAAAAAATTAACGCCGTTCATTCCAGAAATGAATCACTCTGCGTTAACACGTTAATTTTGACAGCCCCAGTATACATATTATATATACAGCTCTGGAAAACATTAAGAGAACACTCCAACTATTCAGTGTCTCTTGTTTGACTATTTAGAGGCATATGTTTGAGTAGAATGAACATTTTGGTTTTATGATATAAACTACTGACAACATTTCTACCAGCTTCCCCCCCAAAATTAATTGTCATTAAGAGCGCATTTCCATTAAGTAATGTAGAGATGGAGATTTAGGAAAAATCCAGACTGGTCTCTTCATTTTTTCCGGGGCTGTATAACGCTTTACATTAGCTTGTATTTAAAAAAATATATATATTTGGTGAATACGGATTAGGATACATCTCTAATGCTTAAAGAGGACCTATTATACTACTTTTCTGGTTTTAATTTCTTGTTTTACACTGCTATAGAGCAACCTGACACGAATCACATCACAAAAAACTATGTAGATTTTCGGGAAGCTCTTTCTCTTATTTTGGCGATCCAGCACGTCCTGTCAACACTTGAGTGTGTGTGCTTCGGCAATCTCCGCTCCCTCCGCCTGTGATCGGCCATCTCCGCTCCCCTCCCCCCCCCCTCCTGCAAACCCCACTCCGTTGTGATTGGTTACCTTCCTTCCGGAACACTTTCAGTGGCGGGAAGCGCGAGCATGGACCTATAAGGGCGCGAGGCAGACGCGAACAGGGAAGTGACAGCATTGCTATACATGGAAACATCCGCGTGGTGAAGTCACGAAGTTTTATGCAATGTCACGAATTATGAAAGGGTAGACCGCTTTGAACACGTGACTTCTCGACTGGCTAGAATAGTGTTTAGTGCTCTGCACAGACACCCCAGACGGTCAGCAGGGAATACGTCGAAATGCATGTAAGTCATTATTTGATAATTTAGTATGGTTAAGCATGACTATGAATCATCATAACAACGTTTATAGGTCATAAAAGTCAAAAAGCATCATAGATCCTCTTTAAATACATCTACATATTAGATCAGGGTAGAGGCATTACACTTCCATACAACACTTATTACTCATGATAATGTGTGTGTACGCAAATTACATTCATGCATTGTAAAAATGATCGGGTCAAAAGTTGGAGACGGATCAGACTAAATCCTGGGCGACCTGTGTTTGCTCCTCAACTGGGTTTAGAGGGTCAGATTCTAATGCTGGTTAAAACTGAGCAATCCATTAACACATACACACACACACACACACACACACAGACACAGACACACACACACACACACACAGAAACGCACACAGGCACGCTAAAGAGATATACATACACACACACACACACACACATGCTAAAGAGATATACACACACACACATGCTAAAGAGATATACACACACGCTAAAGAGTCACATACATACACACACACACACACACACACACACAGAAAAGCGCATTAAAAGAGTGTGGGTACAGACGCTGACGAACAGATTTCCATTCTACCACCACTCTTCAACACCTCAAGGTCAGAGGTCGAACACACACACACACACACACACACACACACACCACACACACACACACACACACACACACACACACTGTTTTGAGCCGCTCAGTATAAACTAACAGAAGCTTTCCTCTGGTGTTTAAAGAGAACATCAACAAACACAGATGGGTCTCTGAGTGAACAGCTTCTGTTACCGAGATAATGTTCATTTCTACGTCACAATAAAATGCATTAAAATCACAAGCCATAGTGTGTGTGTGTACTATGGTCTGTGTGTATTGGAAATGAACCTACTGATGCTGTTAAAAGGAGCACTATACCCAGGGGGCAAAGTGATTTTATGGCGTTGTAAAAGGTTGTTCACCAGAAATGATATCCAGGACCTTCCACGATCACAACATGGGTGGACAACCTGGTCAACTAGCTGCTGGAAAGCTACAGCGGGCCGACATAGAGCAAATCAGAACCACTGTTTAAAGCTGCAGTTGATACTTTCAGCCGTTGGGATCCCAACGGCTGTTTTCCCAACGCTCTACCTGCTGTAGCTCCTCCCTCTGAACGACAGCTACGCGCGTTCATGTGAATTCAGTTACATTGACAGGAGACAAACACCATGTCCGATTCCGAGGTGATTAAACATTAGTAATGATAACTACATACGTACATATTGAGCATACATTTTAATCACAGACATACCATGTATGTTAGCTTAAAATCATTGTAAGTGTGCTGGTAGGCCTAACAAAAGTAGCTGTAACAGCCAGGCAAGATAGCAAACTAATTGTAACAGAGCGGAGAGGTGTGTGTGTATCTCCTACTATCTGCTCCTGCTCTGACCGCAGCTGGGAGGGGCTGCTCGGGCAGTGTTGCCAACTTAGCGATTTTGTCGCTATATTTAGCTACTTTTCAGCCCCCCTGGCGACTTTTTTTTCAAAACAGCGACAAGCGACAAATCTATCTTTTTTTCTGGTGTAATTGGTGACTTTTTCGCCGAAGCAAATATCACTTTTAACGCTTCTCAACGAGCAGCGGGAGCCTCCTGGCCCGTCCCCCTTCACAGAGCACTGACAGACGGCCCGGTCCTCGCGCAGCAGCCCCTCCCAGCTGCGGTCAGAGCAGGAGATACACCTCTCAGCTCGGGGCTGCTGCGCGAGGAGCACCTCTCAGCTCGGGGCTGCTGCGCGAGGAGCACCTCTCAGCTCGGGGCTGCTGCGCGAGGAGCGGGCTGCGTGTCAGTGCTCCCGCTGCTCGTTGAGAAGAGATGATACTTGCTTTGGCGAAAAAAGTCACCAATAACACCAGAAAAAAAGCTAGATTTGTCGCTTGTCGCTGTTTTGAAAAAAAAAAGTCGCCAGGGGGGCTGAAAAGTCACTAAATATAGCGACAAAATCGCTTTGAGTTGGCAACACTGAGCACAGGACGAGGGCTATATAGGGCCAGCGGACGTCCTGCTGCTAGCGGCAGGCAGCCTAGGGGCAGAGCAAGGGGACGAGGTCGCGGTCGGAGAGGTCTTGATGTGATAGGGCAAGAAGACATGGCCGGTGTACTTTTTTTCAAGCTCTCTCCGTCTCCCTTTCAGCAGTTAACTTTTCAACATTCGTCTTTCCTCGTTTTTTTGCTGTCTTAGCGGTGTTAGTTGTTAGTATCCTGGGAATGGTAAATTGAGGGTTCGTTTGTGAAGACATTGCTACTCATTGTCCGCTGTAGTAGCCTAGTACCAAACAGTAGGCTAGTGTCAGACTGCTAGGGTCGTGAACGCTCACGCAACTGACGCATCAACGTCGTTGCCAAGGTCCCACAGCCAATAAGAACGGAGAATCTGACCTCGCTCTGATTGGTCAAAATTAACATGAGCGGTGGCAATTTTGGGGGGCAGCACACAGAGGCAGGGGGGAGCAAAGTGATAAAAAAATATTTTCAGACCACTTCACCTACATATAGCTGAATGGCTATTATGACAGTTTTGCCAAATATTACAGTAAAAAAACTCTCAACTGCCGCTTTAAGTGAATGGGGGTGAATGGGGATGAATGGGGATGGGCTAATGGGGAATTTTTTTAACTTATAGATATCATTATGAAACTTTGCCAGTTGATTACTGACATTAAAACAACAACTTTTTGTATTACAGTATTTTCCAAAAAGTTTGAATAAATATGAAAAATCATCAATATCTTATTATTGATGCGTACATTTGCATATCTGCAAAGCCCCAAAATCTAGATGTTGGAAGAAAACAAAGTCAATTTGTTTTTAAATTTTGAAAACAGAACAAGTGTCCAACTGCCTGAAGCTTTTCCTAATGACAGTAGAACCCATAGAAAATACATTTTTACACAGTTACATTTCATGTGCTATGGACCAAAAGTGTTCTTTTGGAGTCTCCAGCTGGTATTTTAGGAAACGGCTAGACATTCCCTTGGAAAAAACAGTGTAAAAAATTTATTTTCTGTGGGTTATTGATCAAATTTGTTTTGTTTTAAAAATTTTAAAACAAATTGACTTTGTTTTCTTCCAACATCTAGATTTTGGGGCTTTGCAGATATGCAAATGTACGCATCATTAGTAAGATATTGATGATTTTTCATATTTATTCAAACTTTTTGGAAAATACTGTAATACAAAAAGTTGTTGCTTTAATGTCAGTAATCAACTGGCAAAGTTTCATAATGATATCTATACGTTTAAAAAATTCCCTATTAGCCCATCCCCATTCACTTAAACAGTGGTTCTGATTTGCTCTGTCGGCCCGCTGTAGCTTTCCAGCAGCTTGTTGACCAGGTTGTCCACCCAGGTTGGGATCCTGGAAGGTCCTGGATATCATTTCTGGTGAACAACCTTTTACAACGCTCCATGTCTGTTTTTCCAAAAAAAGGGGGTTTTTCCCCCTGGGTACTATACAATTTCAGAGGAGGGGTATTTATTAATATAAATATTAATTTTTACGTCACAATAAAATGGATTAAAATTGGGCGATCTGGTGGCGTAGTGGATGGAGCGTGTACCATATGTGCTCCGGCCTTCATTGCAGTGGTCTCGTGTTGAAATCCGACCCGTGGACCTTTACTGCAGGTCATCCCCCTCTCTCTCTCTCTCTCTCTCTCTCTCTGTCTCCCCATTTCAACTCTGTACTGTCTAATAAAGCTTGAGAATGACAAACAATGTGAATGTTTATTCAGGTATGAAAATATACCTTAGAAAATGCAACGCTCCCTTGCTAACCCCTTCCCTTTGTGGAGAATTTACAGAAGCTACGATGGCCTTCAAGGACAAGAAGCTATAGTTACTAAAGATGGCATCATCCACCACTGCCTCAAGTCTTTCCACAATATCAAGTGATGAGGTGAAGATGTATTTAGTTATTTATTCTATAGTACTTCTTCTTCTTCTTGGTCTTCCAACAGGTGCATTTCCCCAGGACGCCCACTATATATAAAAACGTGTAAGGCCGTTAAATTTGTCCGTTCTGTGCTACTGTAGAAACATGGCGGTGCAACATGGCGGCCTCAGCGCCCCGCTCCTATGTAGATATAAAAGCCTCATTCTAATGTCTTGAAAACATATTATTTTCAAGAGATGATATGCTAATTAAAACATACTTAGAAATATTAAAAATACTCACCCAAATGAGTAGACCTGACTGGGCTTCTTCATGGTGGTCCAGGAACTGATGAGACAGGTAATCAAACTGTAGGACACACACACACACACACACACACACACACACACACACACACACACACACACACACACACACACACACACACACACACACACACAGATACAAAGAGAAACACACACACACACACACACACACACACACACAGATACAGAGAGAGAGAGAAACACACACACACACACACACACACACAAAGATAAACAGAGAGAGAGAGATATACACACGCACACAAAGACACAGAGAAACACACACACACACACACATACACACACACAATGAAAACAAGCGACAGAGGGGTCAGTTGAAGTTCACCTCTTGAATAATTTATCTTTTATTCATTATAATCTCAAAATATTAAATTTTTCATGAGGGGAATTCTCCATCCCATCCCATCACCCGGACAGTCGCTGTAATCTCCACGTGAGATGAGTGGAAAATACAAAAACACATTTAAAACCAGCAGAAGAGGAATACAACAGGCTAGTTCTCTGTAAATTCAAATTCAAAACCCCAAATAAATTATCATCATATTACACTTACAAAACAATGGTTATACATTCACAAAATTATTTAGGAATTTAAGACTTAACGTTTTTAAAATCCCTTAAAGGGGCACTGTGTAACATTTTAAGTAATTTATTAGCTAAAATCAATATCCTCATTCATAAATATGTCCTCATTGGTGTAAAATCACCTCTTCCAATAATCTGAATTATCCTCCTGAGTGGAGAATTACAAATATTAATATTACATTTTGTACATTGAGCAGGCAAGTCTTATGGAGGCATCCATGTTTTTGGAATGTCATCAGGTGCATTGTTTAGAATTTAGAATTGTTCTTGTCCTTGAAGGCCACTGTAGCTTCTGTTATTATTCTAATTCATTTCTAGAACTGTCTAGATGATGTCATATTACACAGTGCCCCTTTAACTTACTAACATGGTATTTTAAAAGTCGCTACGAGGAACTTTTAAATATTTCTGAAACAGTCTCATTTTTCCTCTGATGATCATAAATTACATGTAACAGCAAACGAGACCATCGGTGCAAAGAACGCTATTTTTATATAGTTTTTCTTAATGCCTTTGTCATGGGTATACGCTCACCCAGGAACAACAGCTGGCGTGGTAAAAACATTACCGCTTTTTGTCCATAGGGGGCGCTAGAATTAACACACACTGAAAGTTCCTCTGAGAACCTTTATTTAGGGATGGCTAGTCATTTGAGAATTAGCTGAATATTGAACATTTATCAAACTACATTCTACATATTTCCTCTCTTCTGTGCAAACACTGATAGGTACAATATTTTGGGAACAAAGCTGACCAACAGAAAAATAACCCACTCGTGTTACAGACACACACACACACACACACACACAAACACAGACGCAGTGAGACACACACACACACAGACGCACAGTGCGACAAACACACACACACACACACACACACACAGTGAGAGACACACACACACAAACACACACAGACACAGTGAGACACACACACACACACACACACACACACACACACACACACACACACTCACCTAAAGAGGTCGAAGATGGTGAGATACGTGTAGGCTGTTAAGGCTGAAATGACAAAACAGAACATTTTCAGAAACAATGTTAACAGCATCGTAAAGGTATTTTATAATTATAGGTTAACTGGATATAACCTAACACTTAGGCTACATAAAACCACAGTGTTATTCTGTTAGTGGGGCTATAGGTTAACTGAATATAAGCTAACCCTTAGCCTACATACAACCACGGTGTTATTCTGTTACTGGGGCTATAGGTTAACTGGATATAAGCTAACACGTGGGCTACATACAACCACGGTGTTATTCTGTTAGTGGGGCTATAGGTTAACTGGATATAAGCTAACCCTTAGCCTACATACAACCACGATGTTATTCTGTTAGTGGGGCTATAGGTTAACTGGATATAAGCTAACACGTGGGCTACATACAACCACGGTGTTATTCTGTTAGTGGGGCTAGGTTAACTGGATACAAGCTAACACGTGGGCTACATACAACCACGGTGTTATTCTGTTAGTGGGGCTATAGGTTAACTGGATATACACTTTAACATAGGGGCCGCAAACATGATATCCCCCTTTCTCTACCATGGAAAGTACAATGGCATTTAAGGGCCGATTTGAGGCAAAAAAAAAGAATTATAATAATTAAGAAAACTTATATGGAGCCTGGGGCGCTCCGGTGGCGTAGTGGATAGAGCGTGTACCATATCGGTTGCAGTGGTCGAGGCCCGGGATCAAATCTGACCCGTGGACCCCTACTGCAGGTCATCCCCCCCCCCCCCCTCTCCCTCTCTCCCCATTTCTACTCTGTACTATCAATAAAGCTTGAAAATGCCAAAAAATTATCTTAAAAAAAAAAAACTTATATGGAGCCGGGGGATGGGGTAATATAATGATAAAGATATCCAATTGTTCAAGATTAAAGTTGTAAAATTCTATAGTTCTATCGTTTCCAAAAGAACCAGGTCTGCTTAAAACGCTCTGTTTTGAGATATAACACATGGGCTAGGTAGGGCTAGGGGGCAAGGGCTATGGCTAGGGGGCAAGGGCTATGGGTAGGGGGCAAGGGCTAGGTAGGGCTAGGGGGCAAGGCCTATGGCTAGGGGGCAAGGCCTATGGCTAGGGGGCAAGGGCTAGGGCTAGGGGGCAAGGGCTATGGCTAGGGGGCAAGGCCTATGGCTAGGGGGCAAGGGCTATGGCTAGGGGGCAAGGCCTATGGCTAGGGGGCAAGGGCTATGGGTAGGGGGTAAGGGCTATGGGTAGGGGGCAAGGCCTATGGCTAGGGGGCAAGGCCTATGGCTAGGGGGCAAGGGCTATGGGTAGGGGGTAAGGGCTATGGGTAGGGGGCAAGGCCTATGGCTAGGGGGCAAGGGCTATGGCTAGGGGGCAAGGGCTATGGCTAGGGGGCAAGGGCTATGGGTAGGGGGCAAGGCCTATGGCTAGGGGGCAAGGGCTATGGGTAGGGGGTAAGGGCTATGGGTAGGGGGCAAGGCCTATGGCTAGGGGGCAAGGCCTATGGCTAGGGGGCAAGGGCTATGGGTAGGGGGTAAGGGCTATGGGTAGGGGGCAAGGCCTATGGCTAGGGGGCAAGGGCTATGGCTAGGGGGCAAGGGCTATGGCTAGGGGGCAAGGGCTATGGGTAGGGGGCAAGGGCTATGGGTAGGGGGTAAGGGCTATGGGTAGGGGGCAAGGCCTATGGCTAGGGGGCAAGGGCTATGGCTAGGGGGCAAGGGCTATGGCTAGGGGGCAAGGCCTATGGCTAGGGGGCAAGGCCTATGGCTAGGGGGCAAGGGCTATGGGTAGGGGGTAAGGGCTATGGGTAGGGGGCAAGGCCTATGGCTAGGGGGCAAGGGCTATGGCTAGGGGGCAAGGGCTATGGCTAGGGGGCAAGGGCTATGGGTAGGGGGCAAGGGCTAGGGCTAGGGGGCAAGGGCTATGGCTAGGGGGCAAGGCCTATGGCTAGGGGGCAAGGGCTATGGCTAGGGGGCAAGGCCTATGGCTAGGGGGCAAGGGCTATGGGTAGGGGGTAAGGGCTATGGGTAGGGGGCAAGGCCTATGGCTAGGGGGCAAGGGCTATGGCTAGGGGGCAAGGGCTATGGCTAGGGGGCAAGGGCTATGGGTAGGGGGCAAGGGCTATGGGTAGGGGGTAAGGGCTATGGGTAGGGGGCAAGGCCTATGGCTAGGGGGCAAGGGCTATGGCTAGGGGGCAAGGGCTATGGCTAGGGGGCAAGGCCTATGGCTAGGGGGCAAGGCCTATGGCTAGGGGGCAAGGGCTATGGGTAGGGGGTAAGGGCTATGGGTAGGGGGCAAGGCCTATGGCTAGGGGGCAAGGGCTATGGCTAGGGGGCAAGGGCTATGGCTAGGGGGCAAGGGCTATGGGTAGGGGGCAAGGGCTATGGGTAGGGGGTAAGGGCTATGGGTAGGGGGCAAGGCCTATGGCTAGGGGGCAAGGGCTATGGCTAGGGGGCAAGGGCTATGGGTAGGGGGTAAGGGCTATGGGTAGGGGCAAGGGCTATGGGTAGGGGGCAAGGGCTATGGCTAGGGGGCAAGGGCTATGGCTAGGGGGCAAGGGCTATTGGTAGGGGGTAAGGGCTATGAGTAGGGGCAAGGGCTATGGGTAGGGGGCAAGGGCTATGGGTAGGGGTAAGGGCTAGGGGCAAGGGCTATGGGTAGGGGGCAAGGGCTATGGGTAGGGGTAAGGGCTATGGGTAGGGGGCAAGGGCTATGGGTAGGGGGTAAGGGCTATGGGTAGGGGGTAAGGGCTATGGGTAGGGGGCAAGGGCTATGGGTAGGGGTAAGGGCTATGGGTAGGGGCAAGGGCTATGGGTAGGGGTAAGGGCTAGGGGCAAGGGCTATGGGTAGGGGGCAAGGGCTATGGGTAGGGGTAAGGGCTATGGGTAGGGGCAAGGGCTATGGGTAGGGGTAAGGGCTAGGGGCAAGGGCTATGGGTAGGGGGCAAGGGCTATGGGTAGGGGTAAGGGCTATGGGTAGGGGGCAAGGGCTATGGGTAGGGGGTAAGGGCTATGGGTAGGGGGTAAGGGCTATGGGTAGGGGGCAAGGGCTATGGGTAGGGGGCAAGGGCTATGGGTAGGGGTAAGGGCTATGGGTAGGGGGTAAGGGCTATGGGTAGGGGTAAGGGCTATGGGTAGGGGGTAAGGGCTATGGGTAGGGGTAAGGGCTATGGGTAGGGGGCAAGGGCTATGGGTAGGGGTAAGGGCTAGGGGCAAGGGCTATGGGCAAGGGCTATGGGTAGGGGGCAAGGGCTATGGGTAGGGTTAGGGGCTATGGGTAGGGGGTAAGGGCTATGGGTAGGGGGTAAGGGCTATGGGTAGGGGGCAAGGGCTATGGGTAGGGTTAAGGGCTATGGGTAGGGTTAAGGGCTATTGGTAGGGGCAAGGGCTATGGGTAGGGGGTAAGGGCTATTGGTAGGGGCAAGGGCTATGGGTAGGGGGTAAGGGCTATGGGTAGGGGGCAAGGGCTATGGGTAGGGGTAAGGGCCAAAAAAGAGAACAGGGATCAGCCTTATATAGCAAGTCATTGAATGAGACAGCAGATATTTAGCCGAGTCAATCACCTTGACTGTAACCTGTCTGTCTGTCTGTCTGTCTGTCTGTCTGTCTGTCTGTCTGTCTGTCTGTCTGTCTGTAAGCCACCAAGCTCACTCAAGGGTAAGTAGTTTGTTTGTGGGCCAATTACTTAATACAATTAATCCACTAAACAAGATAATCAACTCAATTTAGAACTTCCTAACTGTCTGTCTGTGTGTCTACCCAACTGTGTGTGTGTGTGTGTGTGTGTGTGTGTGTCTATCTAACTCTGTCTGTCTGTGTATCTATCTAACTGTGTGTGTGTGTGCGTGCGTGCGTGCAACATGTGTGTCTATCTGTGTTTGTGTGTGTGCGTGCGTGCGTGTATCTGTGTGTGTGTGTGTGTGTGTGCGTGCGCGCGCGTGCGTGTGTGTCTGTGTGTCTGTGTGTGTGTGTGAGAGCGTGTGTATGTGTGTGTGTGTGTAATCAGGCTGTGCTGTTCTGTGGGGGATGAAGCGGATTAAAGCGGCTTTGTGCTCACGAGAACATTTTGTTTCCCCACCAGCAGGCTCCATGTTGGCCAAACGCAAGCCCTGTAATCCTGACTGGGAGACCCCATAGAGACACAGACAGACAGACAGACAGACAGAGAGTGAGTGAGTGAGTGAGTGAGTGAGTGAGTGAGTGAGTGAGTGAGTGAGTGAGTGAGTGAGTGAGTGAGTGAGTGAGTGAGTGAGTGAGTGAGTGAGTGAGTGAGTGAGTGAGTGAGTGAGTGAGTGAGTGAGTACATGTTTATATATATGTTGCAGTGTGTGTGTGATTTCAGAGACAGATTTGAGACTGATAGATGGATGATGGATGGATGGATGGATGGATGGATGGATGGATGGATGGATGGATGGATGGATGGATGGATGGATGGATGGATGGATGGATAGTAGCAGATAGACAGATAGAGAGAGAGAGTTTAGCAGATAGACAGGGTGACAGACAGAAAGTGGATGAGTGAGAAACAATGGGGAAGGTAGGAGTGTCTATGCCAGCCTGATATTACAACCCTAACTCACGGTTACAACTTGTTATAGATAAATGTGTTCTTAAATTTGCATCTATTGCTTCTATATTTCCTGTATTTCAAAGTTTGCAGCTTCATCATCCTGCACTTTTTAAAGGTGAAGTAAGCGATTTATGAATGTAATATAAGTGTTAAATCGCTCTTTATTCATACAGTGATCACTTATATAATGTGCGCGTTTCACAAAGCGGATCTCTCAGTCAGCCGCTCTGCATGTAATCGGCAAATAAACTTTTCGGGGATCCCGCTACTGATAACCAATCACAAGAGAGAACGCTACAAACCGGCACGCGTCTCACTGCCGGTGCACGTGCAGAGCGACAGATGGGATCCGAGATGATGCTAGATAACTCGCTGCTTGAAGACCGCAGTGCATTAATGTGGTGACGTAGGGACGAGCGAGGGGACTGCTAACTGCAGTAACTGACTGGAAGTTAGCTAAAAGAACCATTCCGCTTACAGCACCTTTAAATATTGGAGAGACATTATTGACACCTTGTCTGAGGTTACTGGGTAAATAATTGAAACCAATGCCTTAAAGCTGGGGTGGAGGATTTGGGGAGAAAATAGCAGTTGGGATAGAGATTTGAATCCAAATACCTCAACCGCTCCACTTGTTCTCTTTGGTCCCTCCCCTATGGTCCCTCCCTGACACGCTCTACACCAACAAAGTCGTGCCAAAGTGAATGGACAGTCCCAACAGCCAATAATAGAATCGGGGCCTCGCTCTGATTGGTCAAAGTGTACAGCTCATATTAACTTTGACCAATCAGAAATCACATACCCCAGCTTTAAGTTCCTTTTTTGATATCACTCCATCTCGACCTTCATGAAGTAAACAAAGAAGAAGATATAAAGCTTTCACTATTCTTTTGGCCAGACGGTTTTTATTGATGACTTGGAAATCAGAGACCCCTTCCTCCTGACAAGGGACTAAGGGATATTCTATACTTTATAAAACTAGAAGAAATTTGGCTTTCGAGTTGTGGCTTGTCTTAAAAATGTCAACAGAATGGGGCGCCCTTAGCTCAGTTGGTAGGGCGCCCCCCCCCATGGGCCTCGGCCAGCAGCGGACCCGGGTTTGATTCCTGCCCGCGGTCGTTCTCTGCATGTCACTCCCCTCTCTGCCCCATTTCACCTCTGTCTCTACACTATCAATAAAGCATAAAAAATGCCAAAAAAATAAAATAAAAATGTCAACAGAATTACATTATTTCATAGTAAGTAAACTGATGGAATGTAAATGGTAAATGGACTTGACTTATATAGCGCTTTTCTAGCCGATTTTCTCAGCCCCAAAGCGCTTTACATATCTTACCACATTCACCCATTCATACACACACTCACTCATTCACCGATGGCAGTAGCTGCCATGCAAGGCGCTCTCTGAACCATCGGGAGCAATTTGGGGTTCAGTGTCTTGCCCAGGGACACTTCGACATGTGGCGGGGAGACGGGGGATCGAACCTCCGACCCTGCACACCAGAGGCAATCTTCCTACCCACTTCGCCACTGCCGCCCACAATGAGAAAATGTTTCTTTTTTTGTTATGGCCGAACATCGGATCCAATCTCTGAATTTCAACTGAGGCTTTAACAATAATATAATCAGAAAATAGAAAAGGCAGAAGCTCTTCTTGGGATTTTTCTGAGCTCCTGTACCAGTGTCAGGAGGGGGAGGACACCAGTTTGTAAACGCTGCCATACTGAGAAATACAGAGAGAGTTTTGTGGAGCTGATAATAGGCTTAATCAACTTTGTGTCAACTCGTTTGCCGATGGCTTGAATGTAACTTAAATTCATTTCTGTGGAAAAGTTACGCACTGTAGCTTTAGATTTATCCAATAGTTCATTATCTTTGTGTTGTTGTTTACACACAGCATCTCATCTATCCAAAGAGATCAATAAGATTTGATGTCATCACACACACACACAGTCTCTCACACACACACACACACAAACACACACACACACACACACACACACACAGTCTCTCACACACACACACACACAAACACACACACACACACACACACACACACACACAGTCTCTCACACACACACACACACACAGTCTCTCTCACACACACACACATACACACACACACACACACACAAACAGACACACAGTCTTTCTCTCTCACACACACAAAAATGCTTGCACAGACACACACACACACACACACACACACACACACACACACACACACACACACAAAAATGCTCGCACAGACACACACACACACACACACACACACAAAAATGCTCGCACAGACACACACACAAACAGAAACACAGTCTTTCTCTCTCTCACACACACA